>OW964823.1:15855000-15992500 GCA_943142095.1 Ophonus ardosiacus
ATTAAATTTGCAACCATGTATTTTCTAATCTAATTTATAAGCCCAGGACCCTACGTATCAAAGATAAACCTAATTCCTTTGTTACACAGTTCACAGTTCATATTTCAAATGTAATTGACAGATAAATATCACTGTCAAAAAACTAATCATTTCAAATTAATAATGGTGGGTGTCATTTTAAAAAGAAAATAGTAAATAAAGCAATAGTTATATGCAAAGGAACTTAATATAGTTTGCAGCATTAGTAAATATGTAGGTATGTATATAAATTAATAAAAATTAAACAGCGAGAGGTATTGTGTTGGTCATATCAGATTTGTTTATTTCAAAACTGTAATTTGATTTAGACGAACAACTGGTTTTGGTAGTCGCGCAATACTGTTGACTTCATCTTCATGTATGCAGAAACTAGTTACTTTGTCCAACAGAGATGTTGCGTCATATGTCAACTTGCTGCCTACATTTTATTGGCTGATCTGTACTTACCTAAATGTGTTGTGTAAATAATAAAAACACAACTTCATGCGTGCCTCGCAATGTAATGTCCATTCAAGTAAAAGTTATTAACAAAGTTTAAGGGCATCGAAAGCCTTTCGACGACCTTTACGTGTCAAATAAAAATACCTTGAACAACAGAGAGTTACCAACATTAAAGTACAGTTAGAGCGATGTGTGATTGAATGAAAGTAAACGGTGTTACGTACAGTACAGTAACTTATTCTCTGCCTACATCCGTAGCCGCGGTTTCTGATGTTTATTTAGGTGAGATCTTCCTTTTCTAGTCGTCGTCGTGATCGTGTTGCCCATAGCTTCTTGCTAGAGATTTTTATCGCGAGAAGAAGGGAAGACGACAACATGCTACCTACTTTGGCGCGCACTCTCTTCTGCCGCTAAGAAGTATTGGAAAGATTTGAATAATACACTCGTTTAAAACACAATATGTGATATTTACAAAAACTATTTACTAAAAAACATGTTTTTCTTCAAAAGTCAAAAAATGGCATCTTTTGCGACTTGATTCACAAATGAAATAAATAAATATCCATAGCAACTACATAACATGAGCGAATAAGAAGTAACTTGTAAAATAGAAACCTGTCATATCGCCCCAAGTTAACCAAAATAACCTACAAATTGAAATATAAGCAGTTTATATATAACACATATTGGTAACGACGGTAAGAATATTTAGAATTAAAGTGATATGCAGGTGATATGAAAAGTTCATATTGTTTTTCAGTGATTCCTCGATATATCATACCTTCAACAATATTATTGAACTTCCATTCATTTGAACAACTTCAAGGGCCGTACATGGCAATACTTCAAATTCTGATATAATGGGCTACTTGCGTACCTTTTTTTTATTTAATATTTTTGAAGAGCAGGTAAAAACTTGCTACCCATATTTTTTCTTTTGACAAAATTTTTGTTAATTAGCCAAAAAAAAAAAAATAATGAAATTTGATTATTTGAATTCCCGTCATGTATAACGTAGAATTACGCCACACCAATGAATGGTCGTAAAGCCATTGCGTTTGTTTGTACAAGGTTTGTACAGGTAATGTAGATCTCCTGTTTGAGGTTTCAACAATAGTTTAGAGGTTAGTATTTTAATTTATCTTTTTGGTATCGATATTTTAAATTATATGTAACTACCTATGTGTTTATTTGTGAAGTAATTAATATATTTGAGAGACCAGAGACAGAGAAAAATGAACTAATGTCAAATTCAAATTAAAACTTTCTTGCATGCCATCTATACGTTATATTTTTAAACATGGTTCTCCAATTAAATATAATGACATCACAGAAAATTTTCTTTCTTCATTTACTAAAAAACAAATATTTTTTTTTAAATAAAATTTATATTTTTATACATGTTTTCAACATAACATTACATTTATAGTGATAGAAATCGGATTTTCAGTACCACGCAAGTAGCCCATTGCACATAATGAGAATATAAAATTGCATAGTTTTTATTTAATCGTCAAAACGTGAAAATTTTCACTTGAATGTTTATAACAAAAAGTAAACAAATGCGAAAGTGTCATCAAACGTCCTTCACGTAAAATATTTATAATTATTGTAACGTCAAGTTGTAATTATTTTATTTAAATACGTACGTTTGAAGAAAAAATTTAATGTGTCATTCGGAGTAAAAGTGTCATTGTGTGCCTCGCATGCAGTTGTCCGACTCGCGTAACGCTCGTCGTGCAAACTTATATGCTCGCCACACAAAGTGTCACTTTTACTCCTAATAATACAATATACTGTTTATCTAATTGTATAAAAATAATAAATTAGATAGGTTTAACAAACGATCAACTACACCTAAATTTACTTCTACAGCAAATTTCTAATGAGATAAAAATTCATTAACTATATACTTCAATATCACAACTTTTTTTCCTTTCACTTTTTAAAAGCTCCCAATCAATCTTCTTATGGAATGCTTTCAAAATAATGGTGAATTTAAAATTAATCTCCTTTTTCTCTCAGAACGTTAAAAAGTGATTTCGCGGTCTTGATATACAAATAACCAGGGATTTGTTAACTACTGGATGGAGCAAGTGTATATTGATACATGTATTTCTTGTGTACCCGGCTAGATTAAGAGAGAACACAGGAAGTGTGAGTGAGAAAGATATAGATAATTCCACTTTAGACAAGAGAATTTCACATATGTCAAGTTCACGTCAAAAATTAATTGTGTTTAAGTATATTTGATCATGAAACGTGAAATAAGTACGAATACAACCAACGCAACGCTAAATTAGAACACATATAAGAATATGTCATGTTCATTTGACAAATTATTTTTTAGAAGAAATCATAATTTTAAGCATAACTTATTAATGAAACGACACAGCACCGTCCATCACATATTTTGATACACAATTTTCAACACAACACCTTCGAACCATTGTCATATATTAAAATAGTTATATTTCAATGATGATATCAAGAATAACCTAAAATCTGTCAAACCTGTCAAACAAAAGATTTGACAAGTAACGGAAACAAAGACAACAAATCGGAATTATGTATGACTATCTCTGTCGATCTGGCCGGGTACATGGTAAAGATTCACTCGCTCCATCCAGTAGTTAACAAATCCCTGCAAATAACTATTATTTTACAGATTTCTGTTCAGCTCACTAATATTGTGTGTTTAATCATCGTCAACCAAAAACTGCAGTAGGTAATAACATTTTTTTTGTCTTTAATTTTTATATCTCTAATCTTATTAACTACTTAAATATATTTCAACCTCGTTCCGGTAAGTGTGATGTATAAAATAAAAAATGAATAGCTGGAAGGTAATAAAAAAAATCTCTGCAACAAATTAGTTCAGTTACATTTTTTATATTTAATAGAACAGGCACAGGTTGCCAAATGAGAACAACATAAACAACAACAATTGTTGAGAATAAGACACGGTTCATATTTTCAAAGTAGTTTTCCCCAAACAATAATACACTTTTTGTAATGCTCTCAAATTATGTAATCATAAATTGTACTTTGCAGCACCAATCTCTTCTTTAAACCTTCTAATAACCTTCTAATCAATTCAATAAAGTCCAAAAATAAAAAATAGATTTAATTGTGGGCAAAGGAAAACTACTGGAATTCAGTCTAAGGTTGAAAAACACATTTTCGACCTCAACTAGTTTCGGCACCACATGTGCCTCTTCAGGAGCTACAAAATTATTCACAATGATGGTATAAATAATTTTGAGAAAAAATAAACAGTTATTAACTTATGTATAACACCAGTAACCTATCTCACCTAACGCAAAGAACTCACCCCAAGTTTTCCTAGAGATGGCAGCACTAATGACCGACTTATAGGGAAAACATTCTATTCTACGTTTGTGCTAGTTGTATTTTGATGCTTTGTTTTGAGGATATTTTATTATTTTTAATTGAAATTAAATATGTTTATCATAATGTCAGATATATACATTTATTTAAATGGTGCTGTTCGGCCTATAGTCGAAGGAGAAGCATTATATAAAGATAAAATAAGATTCAAAATTGAAGTTATCTGCATGTTAACTACTTATTTAATTGTTTTTAGCTGGACATACTTGTGCCGATATAAGACAGATAAACAAAATAATATAGAAATAAATGGACTGTGTGTTCAAACATCTAATTTGAAAGGGGCTCCTCATTCAATCGTAATAACTAAATGTTGCTCAACTTCTGGTATTTTTATAGTTTCTTCTTCTTCTCTATCTTTCCTATAAACAATTTAAAATAAATATATAATATTAAAGAATAATAGTTACTACTTACAGGTAACGTCTCTCTATTTTTCCTCTCTGTACAGGGGTTTTGTGAATTTTCTTTGGGTAATTTTTGGCTTGATATAGCATTTCTTTTTAATATTTTTCTTTTAATAACTACAAAAACAATCTAATAATATTTTGAAGCATAATTTTTTATAAATACTTACATGGAATAAAATCGCTTAGGTAAAAAATGTAAACAAACGTTCATGAATTGTGATACGTCCTTTCCGAATTTTAATGCGATTTTCCACTTATTTTCTAATATTTCTCTTTTTGGGCAATAATGGACGGATATGTCAGCACTTGCATAATTATTGCACCGCGGTACAGAACAATATTTCTTCGATTTGCTGGTCATTTTTGGTTGCTGTTTACTTCATAACCCTATATGACAGCACAACGTTTTCCCTACAACTTATGTTTTATTTTGCCGCCAGATGTCAGACACTTTGTTGGCTCTTGCCAATAGACATGATCCCCACATTTTTACGACCTCTGCTCGCTTCACAATGCCCTATTAAAACTAGGGAAGGAGTTTTGCCGCTCCTGTAGGTGCCGGATCATGGAAGTCGTCGCACTACAGTGTAAAATTAGAGAGTCTATCTAATGATTTTACTCATCATAATTAGGAATCAAATTACATGTTTTACGCCGTAAGTTGTTAAAAAAATGCATTTATCCTACTAATATCCAAATAAAAAGTATAACTAGGTATCTTTTTACATTCACTATAATAATTATTTTTATTCCAAACTTCTTTCTCTAAAAGTGCGATTTAAAAACGAAAACATAGTTTTCCAAATTAGGTCAAAACTTAAAACCTATTATTTAATAATTTTATTTAGATACTCCCATTGTTTATTAAGAAAAAACAAAGCATTTAACAACTTTTAAACAAATCGTTATTGTAATAATAGATGTCGTCACGGTTTGAAATCCCAAACATAAAAATTAACCTTCTATGTTTTCGCAAAGAACCGTTTTTCCTTTTTTCACGAAATAGCTGAAGTCAATGAATTCTTTCTTTTTTTGTTGCATATGTATTGGCGAGAATTCGACTGTAACTGGACAAAGAAGTACTTTTAAAATTTTTGACCCTAATGACAAGTTAGTAACCTAAAAAGTTACCGGCTTGAAATTAAAACTGTAATAATTATTACGGAATAACTAATCATTTTAATACCATACGCACGTTCTTTGCGTAATACTATATCAAAACTAACTACCATATACTATTTACCATTAATTAGTTTTAATTAATTAAACCGCAAATAAAGATGCGTATGTTAACGTGATTATATTTTTTGTTCATGTTTACCTTTTTTGCAATAACTTTTATTTTCAATAATTACAAATATATAATTAATATTTTCATTTTCCATAAATTGGTTTTATGTAATCTGAAGCACACATAAATTCACGTTTAATTTATTTATTTTTTTTAAAGAAAGTTTAGCTGTCAATCATTCAACAAAAAATATTGAACTTGTGACCTAGCTTATGAAAAATGAATAATTTTAATATGATACTCCGTTATTTATTTCCATGTACAAAAAAATATGATAAATACGTACTTCAGGTAGGTATATTCATATTGTAACGTAACCAATTCTGACGATTCGAGTTCTTAAATTCGAGCGGAAATCAAAAATTATTTCAAATTATATGAGGGCTGTTGGCAAAGTTTCTACAAACGATGTAAAAGAAAACTTAAAGAATTTTATAAATGGTTTTATTGTTTTTAAAAATATTCTTCTTTCTTCTTTGACATTTATACACTTTTGCATGCACTCGGACCAATTTTGGATGCAGTTTTTACACTCTAGATCTGATACTGAGTTTCAGTCAAATTGTGTGGTATCCAACGATTACAAAACTTCCGTACATTCAGATGATTATGCAAAATCGTGTTTATAGCTTTTATGTCAATACCCAGGGATCTTTGAATATCACGGTACGTCGCATGCAAATCTCGCTCAACTATTTCGCGCACATCAATTTTAGTGGCAACTACAGAAGTGGATGGACGACTTTCCATAAACGCGTCATAAAGAAAGGTGCGTCCACGTTAGAAATCGGTAAACCAATTATAAACTGTCCAATTGGATGATGCTTCAGCCCCAAAAGTCAAATGAAGTAGATCAATGTACTTTTTCTGCGTTAGATTACAATTGAAATCATAAAAAATAGTGTATGCTACACATAAATCATAAATCTGTGATTAATACCCAAAAGGTTTAATGAAATTTGATTTGCTTTCGAGTTATAGTGTAAAGTTGAAGTAGGCTAGCACATTTTAATGTCAAACATAGGTAAGCTTTCATTTACTATTTATTTATTTACATATTTATTTATTTATTTATTTCACACAACAAACTACAGGAAATACCCTATTTACAAGTTTGTGAAGTAATTAATAAGTAAGAAAACAGTATATTATGTGGCAAGTGTGTGAAGCTGAAATTTTTACATGAGGGTGGAGATTGCGACACGAGCCGAAGGCGAGTGTTGCAAACCACCCGAATGTAAAATAGGCTTCACACACGTGTTACATACTATACTTTTTCTACGACCTTGCAATGAATTATAATTTTTCTTCACATTGTCATTCTTTTAACGTAAAGCCTCTGTATTATCGACTTGTGTAACCATGGTTACCAACGTTACGGGTGTTTAACAGCTTTGTTTTATTAAAATACAATTCAGTTTGTAATATTTAAAATAATGAACGGTGCGTGAAATGTTACTTCACGCACTGTGTGCAAAAAATCAAACTTCACACATAAAAATTGATACGTGAAGTACTCACTTCACGCACGGGAGTAGAAAAATCAATTTGTGAGTGAATGTTGATACGATACGAATATATAATTCGATACAAAGGTGATAACATATAGCAAAGATTACAATTAAGCAATACATTGTTAAGATTACGTAAACCTAACTTTGGAACACAAATATCTATAACTTGTAAAATTTGAGGTAAATATATAAGAAAATTTAGCAATTTATACAAGAATAACATATCCAAATAAATTCTACGTTGCTCTAGTGTACAAATTTGGAAACCTTTAATTAGTATATCATACGACATAAAGTTAGGGTGTACACCACAACTCTTGAAATATAAGAATTTTAGAAATTTCTTTTGCAATTTCTCTATCATATCACAATAAATTTTAATATTACAAGACCAAACTACAGAGCAATATTCAAGTTTAGGTCTGACCAAAGTATTGAATAATTTAATTAAGGCACTGCATTGAGAAAAACAACTAGAATTACGTATAATTAATCCCATTATTTTATAAGCACTTTTACATGACTTGTATATATGCAATTGAAATCTTAAATCTGCCTTGAAAGTAACGCCGAAATCCGTGCACTCAAAAAACTCTTTTAATTTTAATTTCAGACATATAGTAGTCAAAATGTATTGGTAATACTGGCAAACGAGGCAAAAAAAATGTGTGGAGTTCCTGGTTTCTAGGACACATATTTGAAAATTGAATTATGCGTCATAAGGAACTTATGTTGTGTTGTGGTCAAAAGTGTAGTCTTACAAATCTGTAAATTCGTAAATAATTTACCATATCGCAATAAAAGCTGCTACTCTTATGTATAAATTTATTTTAGTAATCAAAAATAGACTTACAGTGGAGGAAAGGTATTAAATTATACAATGATCCTTCAGATGACACCTCAGATCTAATTGTCTGATTTTGTTAATTTTTTGAAAATATAGTTTGACTTATTTTTGTAATATAATGGAATAAACCCCTTAATGTTTTCTTATAAATCTATAATGCTAGAAGGTCAGGAAATAAATTCAATAAAGTCAGTTACAAAACCCGAAATATCTAAAGTTCAAAATCAAAACTCAATCAATTCATTTCTTAAATTTGAATTTTGAATTACGTAATTACCCTTTCTTATTTCTTTTTCACCGACCGAGGTGGCTTGGTGTTAGCAAACTATCTTTACGTGCCAGCGGTTTAGGGTTCGAATCCCGGGTAAGGTATGGAAGTTTCTGTGCATCCCTTTCATCATCTTTTGTACATCAATACAATTTTGACAAATGAAATGTTACAAAAATTTCGAAATATTGACTCACCCCCATTATCAAATTGTAATAACTTGTAAAACGTTGAAATACAATAAAGGATTATTATTATAATTACCCTTTCTTATTAAACAAAGTAGTTATTTTTTCTTTACCATCAAAATATAGTTTACTGATGTTTCTATATCATTTATTAATTACTTAATTTGGTACATTTCAAAACAAATTTTTGCGATATATTAATGGAGACCTAACAGTCTATACAGAATGTCTCACAACTCGCGCCCCAGATGAAACTGACACTTGCCGACGACAATAGGTTGCCAACAAATAGAAGAAAATAATTTGCGGCTGCTTGCATAACGGAATTACAAGACTTTAATCCACCAATCCCGGAAGGATATCTTAAGGTGTGATGATATTATAACAAAATAAAACTGGTTGCTAGGTTTTAAAAGTACTACTAGTGAGTTACAAAATTTGTTTGACTTAATGTAATTTTTACACTTTAGAGCTGACTTTTTACAGTCAACAAATTTCGGTTAGCGAAGGTGTCATCCGAGATCATCATTTATATCGTACAGTGCAACGTGTTGTAGCAGCTGTGTAAAATGCGTTAAACGAAAATATTATTGTCATTTGGCATAACTTGACCGGTCTCATGCATCCTTGCGATGGCTCTCAATATCACTTTATGATCCACAAGATTTCTATCCGGAAAACGTTCCGAATAGACTCGTGTTGCCTCTCTAGCGTTACGTCCACATTCTCCGAAAATTATAATCATTTCTAAGTAATCAGCGGCTGAATACATGGTAAGAATTTGCCTTTTTTTATTCACCTTGTCAAATTTAATTTGACACTGACATTTTTCGAAAACTACAGTCGCCCACACATTTTAAAGAAGATTTGATTTATATAAAACCATAGTAACGTAAAATTACAGCAAACACACGTTAAAGGTGTAGGTCTCTGATTGGTCAATTTTAAGACGTCTTTTCTCTATCTTTTAAGCTAGATTTTTTTTCTTCGAAATTACACATCCGAGTGCGGTCTCGTGTTTCCTCATTCGCTCTGGGGCGCGAGTTGTGAGACACCCTGTATGTTAGAAATAAAATGTGGAAAGATCATGCCAGCCAGAGCTTTACACCGGAAAAGTAGTGACTACGGGTTCAAGTCCCGGTCCCGGTGGCTGACACAATCTTTTCACAATTTATTTCTAAATTAAGATTTTCCAAATTTTGACCAAAGTGGATTTGTCGAGTTTTGAAATTAAGTGATTCACTTTTTCTGGAATATATACGAGTATTGCGCTCGTATAATTATTGAGGATAAGAAAACAAAATTTGCACTATTATATTTTAAACAGTAACAGTAACTTTTGGAGGTTGGAAAATACGTCATTCCTAACTTTAATGATAATCTCTTGGGTTGGAAATAACAGATTTCACTTCCATCTCTTGGGTTGGAAATATTTATGTAGGGGTTGCCTAGCAACATTGCTGTAGAACCCTATAATTAAGTAGGCTAAACAAATTTTAAGACAGCTGTCAAAATATTAATAAAATTAAAGGTTATAATTCATTGATTCATTTTGAAAATTATTGATTTAAAATGAGGATGATTGTGAATAAAATAGTATACATAACCTCGGTGGGAGTTTCATGACAGCCTCGCGCATTATCTCACCTCGAGGCTTCGCCTCTCGGTAATATACATAAGCCCTCGGCTGTAATGAAACGTCTCCCATCTCGGATGTAATATACTATTATTGCTTAAATTTTGTAATCAGTTGTTAAAATCACTGAGTTACAAAATAGGCCCGATTGGAAATTAAGTTGCAAAATTTAAATAGTTAGAACTTAGTTTCTTATTTTCAATAATTTTATCGTGACCCTCTTATAAAATAATATATATGGAACTGGCGGAAGTTATTGCAGTTGCATCATCATTTAAAAGGTGGGCGTACCTCTTATTTCTAATAATTTGCGCTTCAATTTTTTATGCAGAGCGCGCTTCTTTAATGAGCTTTATTAATTGATAAATAAAACAACCTTCCGACCCGAGAAATAAGTAATAATTCTTACAAGTCCCGTTATCTCATTATGCTCAAACATCTTGTGCTAAATAGTTACAAATATCTAACATTAAGTCACATGCGTGAACTCTACTCTTAAACGTCGGCGCCTTGCGCCGTGCGTCGGTGCGCTCGACTGTAAAACGACGCACGTTTGCTACGCTCTGCTGGTGCACAGCTCACTATAAAATCGCAAAGAAACCACTAAAAAAACATCAAATGTCATCCAGTCGTCATGAGAACAACAATGAGTTCGGTGCGATTCTTCATTCTAGTGCTTTTGTTTGTGAGCATCAATTCTGAAGATGTCAACACCGCCGTGATTATTAAATCCATCAGAGAATGTTTGAAGACAAATCACAGTATTATGTGCATCAAAGAACGCGCGCTAAAATTAATCGATGAGGCGATGATCAGCGATAAACCAATGAAGGTTCTTGAATATGTTGATATAGAAAAAAATCCAAATTATGTGCCGAATAAAACAGATTTAGCAACTCTTCCTCGGGATCTTAAAGAAAGGAACGAGAAGTTGAATGATATGATTTTGGAAAAAGTTGATGAATTCTTCGAATCAAGGCTGGTGAAGTTCAACCTAGGAGGGCTTTTCGATGAGGGTATGAAGTTTATCTTTTCTAAAGTAACGCAAGATTTGAAATTTAAATCTGTGGTGGACAGTGTAATAGAAATATTGATTACATTGATGTATAAGTTTATGAAAAAAATGAAAAACTATATTATTAAATAATTTATTGAAAATTTATAAAAAATTTACTTGCCATTGTTGTTAATTAATGTTTTTATAATTAGAAAATTAAACTAGTTTGTCTATTCGTATTTCAATTAATACAATCGTAGGTAATTTATATATATGTATTTCTTTTTAAATATCTTTATCTAAGTCTAATGTATTATTATTCTCTGATATACAGGATATTTTACAATAATTCATTTTCCAAAATTCGCTGAAATAAGTACATTTTTATATACCATTGGATATCTCTAATAGAAAAGTACCTAATATTTTTTTCGTTACCCTAATTAGAAAACCTGGTAACTTTAATTTTTTTAATTTCATAAGAGATGTAAAAAACTATTTTTAAAGAGAATGAAAACTCACATTATGTGATGAAATCATCCGTACGTTGTATAAATAATATGTTGTATGATAATTATTTTTATAATTTCTAAGCTTTACAAATTTTATGGAGTTTCAAGGTTTTCTAGAGCGATGAGTTCGTTTCTATACTACTTACAAGATGGCATTAAAATGTTAATTTCGAGCTGCAGGTTTTCTAATTAGGGTGATCATTTATTCCTCACCAAAATTCCAATATTTTAATTTGTTTTCAAACAATACGTAATGTAAGTTTTTTTAGTTACTTTTATATTAGAAAAACTATAAGCTTATTTTAGCTAATTTCGAAAAAAAAATCTTTTTGTAAAGGATTCTGTAAATCAAGTTAAATTATACCAATTTACGTTAGGTGCGTAACTTTGTGATCCCGTATTGTGTAATCATATAATAATTTTGGAATATGCAGCGTGTTTCACGAAAAACTGGACATAGCCGTTTAATACATGAAAAAAATTGTTTCTTGTGCATTGCTTTCCAAATTATTTTGTAGAATAAAGATAACACATCACACACCTGTTTATCTTTTTATTTTGATTTCATGGCTAGCACTATAAAATTAATTTTCATAATTTTCATGTAAAATTTCTGCATTTACAAAACAGTCGAAATGAACTTTCTTTAATGATTTATATATAGAATTTCATATTTTGAAACATTTTTCTAAAATTATTTAATACATCACCTGTATTTTTTGTACTTTAATATCGTTATTTAATTAATTAATTTATTTTTCTTTGCAAACTTGTATAATAGTGTACCAAAGAAGAACTATAGAATTGTCAACAAGTTTTAGTAAAACCATATTATTATACTGTCGACGTTCGTTAAAAACAGTAAATACCACTTATTTCATAAATTGTTATATGGTTGTACGTATACCAGTACGTTTTATTTCACTAGGAAAAAAGTACATAATCGCCCCAAAAAATTCATTAAGAATTATTATTTCATTGTTTTATACTCGTTACTGCAGTTACAAGTCATTTTGACCTATAATATTTAACTTTTACAAACAATAAAGTCAAAATTTCGTGAGGTTATTCAACTACAAAAAATGCGAAATATTTCTTTCAATTTTTATAATTTCGCCGTAGATAAATTTATGAAACTCAAGATCACGAATAGCAAAGTTTGAGAAAATATCCTAAAGCTATTGTATCAATTTCGACTAGGAGAATAATTTTTTGATGGGAACTTACCAAATTCACACATTAAAAAGATATTAGAGGCTGATTCTTACCTGTAACAAAAACGAAAATGTATTTAGTAACATTACCTACTAAAGAAATTTGATATATAATCTGAATTACACACAATAATGTACACAACTTGGAAAAACCGGAACGAACCGACTGAAATTAAAATCTATTTAACTATTTTTTTTTCTTTTATCTCAACTATAAAACAATACCTCTATTATAAAAATAAAATATTGAAAGAGTGTAAAAAATAATGTTGGGAGAATCCTTAAGGCTGTTATTTAAAAAAATTTAAATTTGCATATGACGAAAAAAATATCAAAATCAAAAGTCGTACAAGAATGAAGTAAAGAAATGATATTAGTTTTATGCGAGTACAATTACCTGTTTGCCTGCTAATTTTACGAAAAAGTCTATAGGGTGCATAGTTGTTTAGAATTAAATACAAAATTGAATTTACATTTTTTAATTGTTTTTGCAAATTGCATGAAACTAAAACCATTTCTTAAATTCGTATGTTCACCCCCAACCAATACCACCCAGTATAAAGTTTAACAAACTTTAACATCTTCTTTCTCAGGTCATTTTGGGTAAAAAAGTTATACGACACAAGACTACACAAGACTATAATAGTTCGGCCGGTTTACTTTTTTCAACATACACAATACACAAATGGGGAGAAATTTCTACAAAATACTTTCGACTACTGTAAATAGAGATTTAAAATTTATAAAAAAAAAAATCGACCAAATGACCGGTGATTACAGTACGGCCGGCATTTAAAGTGTCATCTTCTTACCCAGATTTATTTTCTACACAATATATAAAAAATCTGATGTGGCCAACACAAAACCTCCCGCTATTTAATTTTTATTAATTTAAATACATACCTACGTATTTACTAAAGCTGTAAACTGTTTCATTGCAGAAAACTATTGCTTTATTTTCTATTTTGTTTTTAAAATGTCACTATTATTAATTTGAAGTGATTGTTTTTTTGACAGTGACATTTACTGTCAGTTACATTTATTAGAAATATGAACTGTGTAACAAAGGAATTGTGTTTATCTTAGGCTACTCGACTAATAAAAAAATATTTTTAAATTTATCTGTAAAATATATAGAAAAAGTATTAATGTATTCCTGTAGAAAATTCAATAATCTTTAATTTTCATAAGACATAAAATGCAAAAAAATGGCATTTAATGGTATTTTTTGAAGAAAAACCATTATGAGCTGCAGGTAAAGTGCCATTTCCGGTTATCCGATTTACACCAAAATCTAATGGCTTCTTTTCATATTAGAATAAGATAGAAATGCAAGGTTTCAGAATTTTCTGAATAATAGTATTTGAGTTAGAGCGAAGACAAAATCCATACACATACACACATACATACACACACACATACATACATACACACACATACATACACACACATACACACATACAGACATCATCGTGAAAATGTTAAAATTGGATTCTAGGGACCTTAAAACGTGGTCATTTACTAAAATCTCGATATGTGATTTTTAGCACGATCCCTATACCTCCCTTACCAAGGGTAGCGAGAGGTAAAAAATTATTTTTAAATTTATCTGTAAAATATATAGAAAAAGTATTAATGTATTCCTGTAGAAAATTCAATAATTTTCATAAGACAAAAAATGCGAAAAAATGGCATTTAATGGTATTTTTTGAAAAAAAACCTTTATGAGCTTCAGGTAAAGTACCATTTCCGGTTATCCGATTTACACCAAAATCTAATGGCTTTTTTTCGTATTAGAATAGGGTAGAAATACAAGGTTTCAGAATTTTCTAAATGATAGTATTTGAGTTAGAGCGAAGACAAAATTCATACACATACACACATACATACATACCCATATACACACATACACACACATACAGACATCATCATGAAAATGTTAAAAATGGATTCTAGGGACCTTAAAACATAGTCATTTACTAAAATCTCGATATGTGATTTTTAGCACGATCCCTATACCTCCCTTACCAAGAGTAACGGGAGGTAAAAATGCCGAAAAATCCAGTTGGTACAGTAAAACCTACATTGTAACACATTTGGGACAATACACTAACAGAAGAATGTGCAGGGCTTGTGGATACAATGCTCAATTGAATTAAAACTGCTATTACTAATAAAAGCAATATAACCCAATGTTAAATGGCGCAATAGTTGAATTAACATGGATTTTCATTTTCTCACCAGTTGCGTATTATCATTTTTTTGTTGAAAATGCAACCAGGCCGAATTATTATGAACATAGGTCTTAACATAGGAAGTCAAAATTTTATACAAAGCCGTTTATTTTCAAATTATCAATTTGCAATTGAAAAAAAAAACAGAAACCGGAACCGAAACCATTAACCGAAAAAAATGAGAATCGAAACCGAAACCTGTACCGAAATTCGAAACAGATACAAAACCGAAACCGAAAGCAAAACCCTTTTTTATTTATCGGTTAACCGCATTATTGACAGGTCTCTTGTTAGTTGTTAAATATTGTAAATTTTTATTATTAAAATACTTATGTATAAAAAAGTATAAACATAAATTTATTTTCTATTTTTTTTCCGAAACGTATTTTAAGTTTCTACATAGTACCTCAAGCGGGTGGCGCTCGAAATCCGTTACATGCTACATTTCCATAGGCATTTAACATGGGAAATTAGAATATTTTCAATATTTGCTTCCCATTAAAACTGATTGTTATAAAACTTTGTACACGTGTTTGTGGACACTTTTTGCATCATTATAGTAATTAATTGTTCAATCAAAATTAATAATATTATTATTCTCGTACCAAAACCGATTGCTGTATAAAAACCGGAACCCAAATCAAAACCGAATTTATATTTTCACGATGACCGAAACCGTAACCTAAACCGATATTTTTTATGGTTACCATCCCTGGTTAAAATAATATGTAGTTGTATAGAATTTGAGAAACCGTCCTTCCAATATCCAGACACACACACACACACACACACACACACACACACACACACATACACACATATCATTGTAAAAATGTTTAAATCCGGAATCTAGTAATCTTAAAACGTGCTATTCACTAAAATTTGGATATGCAATTTTTAGCATGAATCCAATATCTTTCTTAGCAAGAGGTAGAAAATAAATATGCACGTTTTATTTCAAGACTACCTTGATTAACAAATTTATCTCTACCACAATCGACAAATTTGCCTACATTATTTATCAAATTTCTTGTAGTTTGGTAATGAATTATATATAGCCTTAACAGCTATATCCATCAAAACGAAAATTCATTTCCTTTAAAGCGGCGTTCACAACCAAGTAATTTCAATATAAAATTTGAAATTCTACTTTGCGTCAAAGCTTGGAACATGTATCAGAATGTATTCGTTCACAACATAATAATTTTACTTTCCAATTTCAGCTTTTAATTCGAACCTTGCAAGGTCCAAACTTTCCAATTACAATTTGAGGTAACGCATGCGCACAATGTTGCTAAACGTCGAATGTCAAGCTCAGCTGTCATTATTTTGAGGTTATTGTGAAATATTAGAAATTAATCTCAAAGAAGCTCTTCAGCTTCAGTTATCTTTTGTCAAAAGTCTCAATAGAAACAAATGAGTACAGAAATGTAATAAGAAACCTAAAATACGCACGCAGAATTTGATAATTTGCACATGCATCAAATTGAAATTACATGCTGTTGTGAATGCGACAAATTCAAAGTAAAAATTATAGAGTAGAAATTCAAATTGGAAATTGTAATTATTTGGTTCTGAACGCAGCTTAAATCTTCTCCGTTTCAGGTCGCGCGAAAAAAGCCAAAAAGGGCGGCGGAATGATGATGATGGCAGGCCTCGCCATGGCTGGCATGATGGCCCAGATGGCCATGGGGAAGGTCGCCATGATGGCAGGCGCTGCTCTTATGATCTCCAAGATGGCTCTGCTCATGTCCAGTATCATCGGTCTTAAGAAGTTGGTTGGCGGCGGAGGTGGAGGCGGAAGTGACTCTTCGCACGTGGTGTACACCTCCTCTGGGGGGTCTGACCATGGAGGCGGCGGTGGCGGTGGCGGCGGATGGCATAGGAGTCTCAATGATGACGAGGCTGCGATTGCTGCCTATAGGGCGTACTCCCAAAGGCAAAATGATATCGCATAATAAAGATAAAGGGAGTACTTTAAGTATTTAATGAAACAAAATGATATACGACTTTTGGAAATTTTATTCATATAGAACAAACGGTAACTATATTTTTAGAAAATGTCAAATAAATAAATATATTATCTATCTAAAATTTACTGAATATGATGATCTAAATACAAAATTAAAATACATAAATATTAATATAGCTGACTAAGATATTTGCGGAACCAATTTACTTGATTTCATTGTTTGATACGCGTAGAATATCCACTAGATGCGCTATTCGCAAACAAAATATAAGAAACGAACAAATTTCACTTTAAATTAGAAAATTCATATTCGTTTTGATCACGATTTATAATATCTTTTCTTGAAACGCGTATCCAAAGTGATAGGTACACGTCTTGCCTTATCCGTTAGACTTAGTCATTAGTCATTTTAAAGAGAATAGTTATAAAATCAAATACAAAATATTTATGAAATAGGTACATTATTTCATAAATATTTTGTATTTCATTATTTTATAATTATTCTCTTCAAAACGACTAATGCGCGGAGTCTACCGGATAAGGCAAAACATGTATCACTTTGGACACGCGTTTCAAGAAAAGTGATACAACTAGTGAATTTTAAATAGTGATCCCAGACAAAAGAATTTTTTCTCAAAAAATGTGTATTGTAAAGTAACATAATATTACTTAAAGAAATTTTAAACAAAGAATCACAAAAGATAAAATAAATAATTTCAGTTTTGATAATAATACTAAAAATTTAATTTGGCAAGTCCTGACGAACGTATCTAGTTTATTGTTGGCCGTTTGTTGCTCGTAGGCCTTAAGTAAAAGATTAAAAAATGCAGGGCCCAAGACAATTGCCCCATTTGCCCCGGTGCTTGAGACGGTTCTGTATTTATATGGCAAAAGTGATCTGATCCAAACCCTAAACCTAAAAAGTATAATGAGTTTTCATATTAAAAATATGAATCCAATTTAGTTACATATTTCCAATAACTAACTCCAAAATTATTTGATAATAAATAAATGAATATAATGGGGTATTCCACTCAATTTTTTTATTATTTTAAATAAAAATTCATTCAGTTTTGAAACAATTCATAGTATTAAAAAATCTTAATTGTTCCTAGTTTAACAGTATTTTATTTTCGAGAAATCAGTGTAACGTCACATTTCCCCTATACTTGTCTTTCTCACACACACTGCTCTGAGTACCCTGCGAGAGAAAGATAACAATTGTATGACGTCAATTTTCTCTTTTAGCAAATGTGAAATATCTCGTAAAGTAATTATTTCAAAAATGTTTTCATTGTTTTAACTATTATTTATTAAGCCATACTTTATGTTAAATTGATTTTTTTTTAAATTTTGTTATGGTGGACTATCCCATTGAATAAATAATGCCATGTAAGAATAACAATACAGTAGAGCAACATTTTCGGTACCAAATTATAAGCGGATATTTCTTTGAATTAGCGCGTTATAATGACGTAGGAAAATTAACAGTAGCAGTAACACCGCTAGATAATTTAGTTTTTTTTTGTTACTAGTGCATCTAAGTTTCATTTAAAATAACCATAATTATAAAATTTTATTTGTGAAACTCCTCAGCATTTGTTTAACAATTTATCAATATAAAAATTAAAATTAAGTTTTTTGCTTTATGCGAGTACCTATTACAATTCTTGTAATGCATTATTTATTCACCGATAATTAATTCATCATTCAACGTAATAATACTCATATCTAAAAATTTCAAATTATTGGCCTCATAAAGCTTTATCCTTTGTTACACAAACTTTGCACACATACTGAATTATTGTATTTGATTCTAGAAAAAGATGGTCAAAACGCTAATAAATTTTAGATTGTGCATTTTACATTTTTCATTACAGGACATTATTACTCATAGACTCACATATAATACATCATTTATCTTGATGATAGAATTTTAAAAAGTCTGAAAACCATAAGGATATATTTAATTGTGATTATATAACAGTTTAAAGCGACTTGTTTAGATCTAAGAAAAAACTCATCCCAATCTATGTCACATAAATATATTTATAATGCTTTTGTGTTTTGTTCGTAGTGGATGGTACATTCTGCATTAACATTTGAGTGCTCATAACAAAAAATAACACCACTAAATATATTCAAATATGCACTTACTTATTCTAATTTAAATAACAATCTAGAAATCTAGATAATATATTTATTTATATCTGTTAACATTATTAACTAATTGTTACTATCAAAATATTAATCTATTTTTCTCTAGGGACAAAAACAGTCAGAAGCGATTACAAATTAGTGACACGTAACATTGTTGTCATGGTTATTTAGTGTTAGTATAAATAATTGTCAACAATTAGTCACAAATTTAATGTTGTCATGTTTCATTCGGTTTCCATTGTAGATACTTTATGATAGTGGCATGGTAAGGTAATGTTATGTAATGCTCTGATAATTTTTGTCCTTCATTCAAAGTCTACCTTAAGTCTACTTAATTTTCAGTTACTGCGCACTAATTCTAGTAATTAATATTTGATTCTAATAATTTTAAATAGTTAAAATTATAGGCGTAGCTTTGATCTATATGAATTTGATTTCTAAGGATGTCTAGCATTATACAGGTTATTATTTATTATTGTTATTTATTAATTTATTTATTTATTCCGAATGTATATACCAAAATCAATAAATATTCCTCAAACAATTTTACTTTTTTTGTTACATAATTTGAAACAGATTTTCACTTTCGATGATCTACATTCTTCTATGAGATAATTCAGAAGTCGTTCGAAATTTAAACAGTTATTTATTTTAACTCTTTTAGCATCTCTTAAATTTTCTACTATATTTAATTAGTTAAAACACTTTTAATTTATACGTCTCTTCATAGCTGTTATTTCCTACCTGAGAGCAAAGAAGGTAGCTTATTTCAAGGATAATTAAATATATGCAAATATGTAACACTTTTGAAACATCTACCATCTACTAAATTTTGTGGCCGACCTAACGGTTTCTTTTAACGTTTAATAATTATTGGAAGTATGCCGATAGGATGCAACGAAAATTAATTCAAAATTTTTTATGCTTTACTAAAGATATTTATCTTAATTATTGTAATAATATTTAAAGTGTTTTCTTTAATTAAAATTTTTTGAAATTTGAAAATTACAATTAATTTTGTTTAATACCACTAGAATACGTTAATAAAAACTATGAGTCACTATTTAATGGCAATTTTTCTTTGACATTATATTCCAATGAAATATTATTAACCTAAGAAATATTTGAAATATAAGTTTTAATTAAATGTGAAGAAGACATAATTATTTTGCATTTAATTTCAAAAATGAAATGGTAGTTTTTTCTTTAAATTTACTTGTTATACAAAAATATTAGTTTAAATTAATGACGTTATTATTAATTATTAAAATGTGTCCCTGAAATTACTATGTTAAAGTACCTATGTATTTGCTAAAATTGTAGCCAAATTAAAATATATCCAATTATTAAGAGCTGTAAATAATAAAAATTGTTCCATTAGCGTACTCGCTAATGAGGAGCAGAAATTCAAAACGTAGTTTTCGCCTCAAGTTGAATTTTGAATTAAATGCAAAATACTATATCTTGTTAATGAAACAGAATTTTTTATGTTTATTTCATACCTATTATTGACAACCACATGATGCACGAGAACATGTAAAATTGAAATAAATATTATCCATTCGGTTTGGTTATTATTATTGAATAAATTTGAAAAAATGCGTTTTGAGAGTAAATCAAGAGAAAACTTTTTTTTATAAAAAAATAAACCTTATTTTATAAAATATCAGTAATGTAAAATTTAAATGAATATAAAGAAAGCTTAATAATTCTATTTAAGTTGTAGATAGGAAATAAGGCCTTTAAGTTTCATTTGATAAAATTTTTATTATACAGACGTTTCGGTCATAAAAAAAAATTCCATTTTTGTTCTATTATGTATCTTTATATTTTCGTACAAATATTTGCTTGGTGTAGCTTATTCTTTCCGATTATTTTAAACATTTGGAAATAAAAATATAAAAGAAAAGTTACGTTTTGAAATTCATATTTCGTTCTAAATTTTGCGGTTGGGATTCCACTCACTTTTGTAGGCTCAATATGTCGGATAATTGTCACTATTCACAGTTACAACGATACAGATTTATTTATAACTAGTCCAATAACAATAACAACAACAACAACAACAACAATAACAATAATAATAATAATACGAGTACATATAAATAATAAATCCCAATAAATATTTTAAATAATACAACATTTACAATAATCAGAATCACAGACAAGCGGCAATTCCAAGGACCAGCTCGTTCAAAGTACGACAGTCTAATGCCCTGTTCGTCGTCATTCTGCTCTATATTATTGTTTCTTTAGTTTTTATCACTTTCATTTATAACCCGTCGCCTGGATTTGGTTTTATCAGCACACACGCCCACTCAGCAGTTCCTCTGGCACGTGCGCTTCGCATCCGATTGTGTACATTACACAGGTCCAGGTACAAAAATAATCCTCGACATATATGTAAAAACTTATTTTTGATTATTATTTCAATCCAACAATATAGATGTAAGCATACAATGCCACCTGTAAGTTATTTTTATATTTTGGTCAAAACTGCATTTTGAATTTCTGCTCATCAAATGTTTTGATTACAATAAATTACCATATAACAGTAAAGGTATTCCAATTTCCAAAATTAGAAAGGCATAATTGCCTGGTAGTAACTTTGATAATTAATTATATTTCCTATTATATATGTATGATTATTTATAACAGCTATCCTAAAACCACGTCCCGTGAATGGTTTACTAATACATATGTTACATATAATATAAATTATCCTACAAATATAGAAAACATTTATTATTTTAATATAAGGTGTTAACAATTGCAAGAAATTTCTGTCGAGTAGCATTTATTCTCTTTCGAAACCGAAGTCTCATTACAACATAGTACATACAAAATAACGTGGACATTATCACACTTACATGCAAAGTATTACAAATTACTACATCTCATATAAACAAAATACATTCGTACTTTACATTCAGTTTTACGACGTAGTATAAAAATTCATAAAGAGCGCACACAAACACACACACACACACACACACACACACACACACACATATACACACACACACACACCAGTTTGCTTTCGAAAATATAATAAATCGAAAACAAGCCGGTATTATCTTGCGGAAGTATTCTTTAGTGACATCATCGATACGGACTCCTATTGGTCGTCTGTACTGTACACCAAAGACTGTGTAGGAATTTTAATAAAATGTAAAGTATTTATAAATTCTTTATTTGGCGTGATCCAAAGAAATTAAAGAAAATAAAAGTAGATTGGAATTTAGCACATCCAAAAATGAGTAATACGCCATGGTTTTCCTTTAAAACTACTTACAAATAAATACTATGTACCATTGTATATTTTATTCACAATCATTATAGTAATATACCGATGCCTAACCTTTTGGAGGTTGCGAAATACGTCATTCCTAACTTTAATGACAATCTCTTGGGTTGGAAATAACAGATTTCACTTTTATCTCTTGGGTTGGAAATGTTCATGTAGAGATTGCCTAGCAACATTGTCATAGATCCTTATAATAACATCGGCTGAAACAAAGTTTAAGAGAGCTGCCAAAAAAATTAATAAAATTGATTTATTTTGAAAATTATTGATTTAAAATGAGGATGATTGTGAATAAAATAATATATATTATCTCGGTGAGAGTTTCATCACAACCACGCGCTTATCTCACCTCGAGGCTTCGCCTCTCAGTAATATACACAAGCCTTAGGCAGTAATGAAACATCTCCCAGCCATATACATATATACTATTAACTAGGTTCAAGACAGTTCTCTTCAACATTAATACACTTCACCATTTTTTCCGTCCACTTACCTTCTAACAAATTTCTGAGTTAAAAACTATCAAAGATTTCAAATTAGCTCTCCCAAAAATGAGTAATAAGCCGTAATTTTCTTAAAAAGTACTTACAAAGAAATATAAAGTACCATTTCATATCAAATAAAGTAATTATAATTGCAAAGCACTTACCACACGAGAATAAATCATAAACGTTTAAACGAAACTATCAATACAACAAATTAACATTAGAAAACATCCATTAAATTCCGTTTTATTCTAATTTCTAATCTTTTAGTCTTCAGGATGTTGGTATCGCATAGACCACGCGGCATCTGCAATACCAGCACGAATCGAGGCCATCAAAACTCAATTTCACTGCCAACTGTTGAGTTTCTTGCAGAGGAAGATTCTCA
The DNA here is from genome assembly GCA_943142095.1 of Ophonus ardosiacus. Lineage (NCBI taxonomy): Eukaryota > Metazoa > Arthropoda > Insecta > Coleoptera > Carabidae > Ophonus > Ophonus ardosiacus. Next base: position 15,878,315 of record OW964823.1, read on the forward strand.
ATGCTTTAACATTACAAAATGTGCAGAAAAATATGACTAACTGATCATAAATGAGAATGGTTTGTATGGTAAATATTAGCTGTTGACTCGGATTTTAGCACCTTCAATATTTGTTTGACAAATATAATTTACAAACATGTTAAATGTTTAAATGTTGAATGAGTATATATTGTCATTCATTATCGATTTATACCAGTGCGGACAATTCAGTTTAAATATTTAGGATAAATGTTTAATGTTGTAAAACTTCAAATAATAATATTTGTAATTGAGAGAATGTAAACATAAAATAAAACAGTGCAATAGAATGTAAGAGAGAGAGAGTAATGTATAATTTTTCTCGACGTGGTGGTAACCAGATTGTAAAATTCATCTTTTTATAAAACTTTCAAATGTCTTATTGGATTGTAAAGCATCGCTAAATCAATAAAGATTTGACAATTTGATAGCGTTTTATAAAAGGTCTGGGTTTTGTATAAAACGATGGATTTTATAATCTGGCTACGACATACATATGTACTATTTCTTTACCAATTTTTACGAATTTAAATATGTGACAAATTCTTTTATATTTAACAATTCAAAAAATTTAAGAATTAGAATCTTTGAGATTCACTGAATGGGGGATTACGGCTCAATCGAATTAAAGGAAAATAGTAAAAAAATACGAATGTATATGCTGAGTAACGAATATTAATAAAAAAATGAAATGGTATAATTGAGATATTTCGGAAATAAAGGGTTTTTTTGTTATAACGCTTCGACACTAATATGAAAATATTTTGATTTGCGAACGAGAAACCTCCTATACATGCACTACAAATAGCGTGTTAGGAGGTGCAGTACAGTTTCCAAACAGTTTTTATTTTAACATAAATTTCTTGCATTAAACTTAATAATTTAAATACACCTGTAATTATAAAGTATGTATACTTATAAAGTGTTATAATATTCATTTATTTTTATGTAAATATAACTTAAAATAGCATATATTTCAAGAACATTTAGGTCCATGATGAAAATAGTTTGATATAAAAACACATAAATGTGACGTCACGTCAATCTTTTCAAAATTCGGGAGACCATAACTCGCTTATTAATAGGAATTTTTTCACCGGATTTTCATCAATAGTCTTAGTTTTCCTAATATTTTCAGATGAAATTATAAAAAAAAATGGTGTAATCCCCCATTGAACTGCTGAAAAAAAGTAGCAAGGATTTATTTTTGAGAATTTTTTTCTCTAAAGGCAAAATGTTTCACTTATATCAAGATTTTAACATCCGAGATATCGATTTCTACTCTCGATGGTGAAAAAATTTTATTATCAATATCTGATTAAATGTAATAGTTTTGTTTTGAAGTTTTGGTAATGGAATCATATCCGGTTGCAGAAAGTTCATCAATCCTTTGATTAGTTACCGAATCATCAAAATAAACAAATGCAACTCGTTTTTGATGGCAATGATTTAAATATCATAAGAATACGGAAACTGATTCGACTTTATTCATTTTGATGGTCCGTTAACTAATCAAAGAACACGCTGTAAATTTCATTTGGAATCAGCACAAAGTATCTAAGTACAAGAAAAATAGATTTTTTTTAAATTTTAAACTTTTTAGCCAAAATGGGAATGTGTGGATCTTACATGCAACAACTCAAAAATGAGTTGAAACTAAGAGATGCAAGAAATATTATACGATTCTATCGAAAAACTTCATAAAGTATCCAATATTCAGATACTAATTCGATATTTATTATGTTTATTTGTGTTAATTATAATATTTAAAATAATTATGTTATGTAACTCTAGATTAATTTCCTTTTACTTGTTAGTTGTTACATAAAACTTTAAAAATGGAAAGTATAGATAATTTTTACTTTGTTATAACCATATAACAGTTTATTTAGTAAAAGTGTGAAAAACAGAGAAACGTTTTCAGTAATATATACTTATGTGATTATTACTAGTTTTATTTATTGTTTACTTACCTGCGTTTCTACAAATAGATAAATATGAACAAGTTATTAACTGTATCATTATTGAGCAGCTACTTATTTACTTTGTAGGAAACTATAATTACAATGTATTTATTAGAAATAAATTTATAATATTGAACACTATCTTGTAATCGACTGTTCATTGTAATTTTCTTATAAATAATCTTTTCTTTACTTATTTCAAGTTATTTTAAACAAATACAAAAAACCGTGCAATATTAGACCAGAAATTTATGAAAATTATAAATACAATTAATAAGAAATAAATTATACTCCTATTTCACATTTTCTTACAATTAACGATACCTTTTTCAGTATTCACATTTTATTCATATTTAAAATCCCGCGTTCATTAGATAACTTTTGTGCTAAGTAATTATATTTGCTTCTTTTTATTCTTTACATATGAAACTTGATTTGATTTGTTGATATTAAATAGCGATTTAATAAAAATTATACTAAGCTCCTGTATTTACATCTCCGGTTAAACAGACTGTTAATTTAACTGTCAGTTAAAAGAAAAACATAGCAACGATATTATACCCCAAATGGTAAAAATTACACATGTGTCAATTTTTCATTACCACATTGTTCTTTTAACCGAAAGTTAACCGGCAGTTTAACCAGAGATGAAGAATCGGGCCTAAATAAGTTTATTGGAACAAAAGTGTTTTATTTATGTAAATTTATTATTTCTTATTGAGTTGGGCCACTTTACAACACTTTTTTACTTTTTATTATCATTTATTGTTATTGTTTACCTGCAAGCATCAACGACGAACTGACAGTTTTATAACAATGCAGCCATTTCCATTAATGAAATACTCTTCATAGTAATTAAGTATTTCGTTGTTATAATCAACAGTCTTCTTTTTATAAAAAGAAACTCAAGGAATCTAATCAGAGAAATGTAAACTCACTAAATTATGGACATGGAGTACAATTTTGCATTTAAAAATATTCCATTATTGGTGTTTTTTAAATAGAAACAAACAATTCTTTGTTGATCAACTCGTTATTTATTTATCAAAAAACTATAAATACAATAAATTAAAAATAAATAAATTAAATAAAGCTTCTTCTTTCAGAAAACTACACATTTTTCGATTATCTATCATCAACGGATATTGTTGGGAATATGAGCACTATACACTCGATCTTGACTTCCTATGTTATCAATACTTCTGTGGTAGCCGCCGCCACCACCGCCACCACCTCCGTGTCCCCCGCCATAGCCACCACCGCCACCACCTCCGTGGCCAGCGTCTTCATAACTGGTGGAGTAGGAGCTCCCGTAGGAGATCTGGGGGTGCTTCACTATCTCTACGGTAGTCTTCTCACCACCTGTAATAATGGACCACATACTTGTTGCTTACAATAAATTTAGAAGACTAGATATATCAAGAAGGTGTTCGTGTTTCTTGTTTATTTTTAACATTTAACCCATAGAAGGTTGTGCAGAAACGTTAATCAACGCCTTATTCAATCAACGGTTCATCAAAACGAACAAATTAGAATTAGTTTCATGTTCTTATGACATTTAAATCATTGCTGTGAAAAAACCCCGTCAAATTTTTAGTTTTGATGAACCGTTGATTGAACAAGGCATTGATGTCATTCCTGCATAATTTACATATAAGGGATTTCCCACAAAAATCGAACAAATCCATTTATTTAAGTTTTTGGAGTATGGCTCTACATCGTTTGATTGAGAAGCGAAATAATTGAACGGTCCACTAGAATCTATCGCTGCTCTAGCGCTAGAATAGCTAGTAAGAAATATTTCACTAAAACATCTAGCGAGGTAGTGGGGAGCTGCTTGCGCAAACTATACAGACAGAACTATTAGTTTAATTTTTTACTTTAAATTTAAGTTTAACAAGTAAATACCGTTTAGTACGCATCTAGCGCTAACAAACAGCGCTAATTTTTGTTAGTCTAGTGCTATCTTGGCAGATCGCGAGCATTGTGAGCAATAAGATTTTGTAAAAACCAAGCAAAGCACGAGTATAACGTGATTTGAACCCGATATTTCCCCTACGTTATCCCATTCAATATTTACATGATACCAGCTGGCGCTTGAAATCCTTACATAGGCATTAATTATAGAAAAATATACTTTAAAATAAAGTTGTAGAGAATAAAATTCTACATGTAAAAACAGTAAACAAAATTTATTTAGTATGTATAGTAATTGCAAAAATTCAATATGAAAATACTATTCTATAATCTTCTCTACATTTTTGTTCACAAGTTTGACAGATAAAATGTCACACATTTATGCTAGTCTTTTTGTTTTAATTCTTTGGCTAGCACTAGATTCTAATTTTAGAAATTATAATATCCAATGTTTGCATTTACAGGAAAATTTTTGAAAGACGTCCGATCAAGGCCATCTACGAATTGCATCTATGAATTAAGATTTTATGCTGTCAAATTTAGTACTGTCGTTTACATAGTTTTTATGAGGTACACAAGATATTATGTACCCTCATAAAAACTAAGTAAAAGACACTACTAAATTTGACAGCATAAATTCTTAATTCATAGATACAATTCGTAGATGGCCTTGATCGGACTTCTTTCAAAAATTTTACTGTACAAATTAAATTTTGTGTACTGAATATTAATTTATCTGGAAAATTTTCGCTGCAGGAATTCTTTAATTAATAAGTTGTACTTTATATTTATAAATATTTTAGATATATACTATCATATATCTTTTCACAAACATATTTAACATTTAATATTGATTTGTATATTGGGGTCATATGTGTCATAGTTTTGTTTTCATGTATCATAATATTCCTTTTAATGACAACAATTATTTTATTTCTCGTTTATTCCAATCCAAAATTGGAAGCAATTTTTTATGCAACATTCATTAAGAATTTTTTAATACAAATATGAGTAAGTAGGTACTCGTAAGTACGTAAGTAATACATAAATAAACTAATTAAAATGTTAGAAAAATTTTATTAAAAAGACAAATAATTTCCTGAATATTATGGGGTGTTTAAACGCTAGACTAAAACTAACCGTGCCAGCTGAGGGTTAAATAAATAAAGTTTTTCCAAATTTATTAATTATTTATTTAAATGGATCGCGTGACTCTATGCATTAGGCGACTGGTTGTGATTCGAGCAACCCGAGTTCGGTTTTGACCGAAACCGAAGTAAAACTTAAAACTTAAAAATTATTTCCAATTTTTAAATGTTGCAAAAATGATCTGTGTTGTGTTCTTTTTTAAATTTTTATCTTTCATTCCTTACCTCCTCCTCCAAGCAATTTCTTCAGCCCCATAATGGTACTCAACATCAATGCCATTTTTGCAAGCATCAAAGCCATACCAGACATAAGAGCCACCTTTTTCATTGCCATGGCCATCATGCCACCTTTAACAGCCATCATTGCCATAAGAGGACCCATATATTTCCTAATACGTCCTCTTCCTTCTTCCACAATCTTCGGAATATCCAGTTTGATCCGATGCGTCTCCAAGAACTTTTCAGTTGTATCTGCTAGTAAATCATCAATTTGATTAGATTCTAAAGTATGAACCTTCTCATCAGTGATACTGGAAGAAGTATCAGAAAACGATCTAGCTGTTTCATCGCGAACAATATAAATTCCTTCAATGATTTTGAAGGAGTTTGAATGTAAAGCTCTGTCAGCTATTTTTAAAGCTTGAACCTTCAGGCATTTGACTATATCTTCTGCGTTGTCGCATTCATCGTAGACTTTTCGAAGGAGTTTGTATCCCATGTTGACTTCAGCTATTGTGAAGCCTATTAGCAGAACAAACACAAATATTTTGCTGGCCATTGTGTGGCGTGGTGGTTAACACTGAACTGTTTGTCTTCGATGAAGAGCTGTCGTTTTATTCAGGATCTTCACTAGGAAATCAGCGTTTTAGAGCGTGGTACCCTAACACTATGCACAGCTAATAATTCATGCCAATTTGTTCCGCAGGAACATAAAGGAGAGTGAGGAACATCAATGCTAGAAACGACCTGCAGAAGAGGATGAATCGTATTCAATGTCAAAAGAATGACAAGGATAAAATATTGTAACTAGGAGCAAATGGCAACGTTACGGTTATGGTCAACATACTATATGGGTGAGGTAATTACTTTGTAATAAATGCTTATGCACCTGATGTACAAGATTATAATTGCAGCATGCATTCTTTTTTTATAATTGTTGAGATAATAAGTTTTTAACAGCACGAGCTACACAGTTAGAGTACGTAATGTACAGCTCATTTGGAATGCCATAAATAAGCATCAGTAGAGATCATTTAAATCGATACAAATACAGGATATCCCACAAACATAAACACTGCGGACGAATGGTCAGTCATATATGAGACTGAATTGTAAAAGGTGGTTTAACACAGGGAGGAGTAGCACTCACTAGTGCAATGAAGTTATGCGGCCCGAGGTTAAATAATATAATATTACGTATTTAACTTTTACGTTCCTTCACCTTTAGGTAAGAAAGGTATTTGTCAAAAAATTCGGTGGTGAATTTTTAATGAATAAGCACGTTTTAGAGTCCCTACTACACGAATTTACAATTTTTAAGATGATGTCTGTATGTGTGACTGTGTGTCCGTGTGTGACAAATATTTCTCCGACGATAACTCCAATACTACAAATCTAAAAATTATAATTCTTTCCTATTGGTTATAATTGATCCACCGAAAGTACCCTTATTTGAAGTTTTTAACATTTTTCTTTAAAAAAAAAACCAGTTAAATATTATTTTTTGACATTTTATGCTATTATAAATAGTAAAGAAAATGTTCTTCACTATTCATATTCAACAGATAGAGTTAAAAAATTATAAAAATATGAATTTTCAAAAAACAGCTGATGCATTCAAAAAATTCTAATTGACAGATGACAATGTCAATTGCGAAACCAAAGATGGAAAGTATAGGATCAAAAAGTGTTATGTCATAGTGTTCCTCGCAAGTGACACGCAGTTGCAGCCTCGCCTCAAGATTGGAATTTTGAATGCCGGGAGTACGAGGAAGGCCAAAGAGCAGATGGAAGGATTGTATCGCACAAGACTTGAGAGAGGAAGATCTGTATGAGGAAAATGCGCTGGACAGGAATGAGTGGAAGAGAAGAGTATAAACAGCGACCCCTAATAAAATAGGGAAGAGCTGAAGAAGAAAGAAGGAAGTGTCATGTTATAATTTTATTGGATTTGTAGAATCTTTTTAAAGGAACTTTTGGTAGGTATGGAATTTGTAGAAAATAGTATTTTACATGATATATAGAATCTTTTCCAAGAAACTTTTGGTATGAGATTTTTACAAAATACTTCGAATTGAAGGAAGATCTTGTGCTGGCCACAACAGATTTTTTATAATATTTTAAATATACCAACTTGGGTTTCTTTTAAGATTCTTAAACAAATTCCATAGTTTAATTTTATTTCAAAAAATAAATCGTTTTCATGTTTCACGTTTTCTTACTTAATTATTTCGGCCGGTCTACGAAGAAAATAATTATTCACAATGTGGCCTGCGATCCCATACTGTTGACCACTCCTGCACTAAACTGTTATTAGTGTCTTTGTGAAGTTTTATGTTAATCGACTAATTTGTGATTCAATTGGTAATTTTGAATTAACATGTGTATTGACTTTTTAAAAATTGGGAGAAACAGAACACAGAGCAATTATCAGATCTTGTACAAAAAGGATGTAACATTGAAAGAAATCCAAGATAAAATTTTGGGAACATCTTGTCCTTCATACACAATGAAATAAAAAAAGTGTACAGCTGAATTTAAACAAATAAATAAATTTCTCACACGCATCATTGTGAATTTTTACACAAGTTAAATACAAAATGTATTATGCACAATTATTTATATAGAAAAAACATTTTCACAAATTAAAATGCGAGTTTTTGCTCGGTTTATGTCTGATTTTGGATGTGAGCCTGAAATAATGCACGAAATAATGTGTTCGTGTACGAAGTATGCTCTCGGTGTCCGAAATAATGTGCACATTGTGTGAAATACACGTTATTATGAATTAATTATTGAAATAATGACATTTCGAATATTGATACCAACGGACAAATATCAACTTTTTTTGATAATTGCAGAAAAAATCTACTGGGTGTCACCTTGTAATGCGTTAGAGAAAACAATGGATTTTTACCTTCCGTCACCTTTAGGTAAGGAAGGTATTGTCTTTGGTCAAAAAATTCGGTGGTGAGTTTTTAATGAATAAGCACGTTTTAGGGTCCCTACAATACGAATTTACTATTTTTAAGATGATGTCTGTATGTATGTATGTATGTGTGTGTGTGTGTGTGTGTCCGTGTGTGTGTGTGTGTATGTGTGTCCGTGTGTGACAAATTTTTCTCCGACGATAACTCCAATACTATAATTCTAAAAATTATAATTCTTTCATATTCCTCTTCTATACATCAATATGAAGAGTTGATTAGATTTTGGTTATAACTGATCCACCGGAAGTACCCTTATTTGAAGTTTTTAACAGTTTTTCTTAAAAAAACGCAGTTAAATATTATTTTTTGACATTTTGTTTTTATATTTATTAAAGAAAATACTCTTCTCTATATGGTTTGATTATTCATTTTCCTTCATATTCAATAGATGTAGAGTTAAAGCATTATAAAGAAATTAATTTTCAAAAATTAGTCAGCTTTGTTATTTATCATGGAAACAGCTGACATAATTATTCAAAAAAATTTAATGGACAGATGTCAGTTGCAAGTGCAAAACCAAATATGGAAAAAAGTATAGGATCTAAAATTATGTCATAGTGTTGCTCGCAAGTGACACGCAGAGAAAGGCCAAAGAGAAGATGGAAGGACATTACTTAGTGTAGCTTATGTTATAATTTTATTGGATTTATAGAACCTTTTCAAATGAGCTTTTGGTATGGAATTTGTAAAAAATAGTATGTGTTCCTGTTCGATTTTACATGATATTATATAGAATCTGTTCCAAGGACCTTTTGGTATGGGATTTGTACAAAATACATGGAATTGACGGAAGGTCTTGTGCTGGCCACAACAGATTTTTTTCATTTTGCTGTAGTTACTGACCTACTAAATTTAGAAAAAAGTTGTAAATAAAAAAGGTGTTTAGGATTAAAAAGTACACAATATGAGAAAATTAATCACAATTTCTTTTTATTTGACGAAAAAAAAACGCAAATTAAAATTCGTAATTTACAGTAAATATCAGTGAGCTTTTGAATTTCTGATTTTTTGACAGACCTCACAATTCTACTCTTGTCAATAAATAATTTTATATAATTATTAAAAGTGTTCTGAAACACAAAAAAGAAAATATAAAATGACTAAAGAATGGTATATTATTATATCATTCAAAATTAATTATAATAATAATATTAATAATAATAATAATAATAATAATAATAATGTCAAAAATTTAATGTCAAATAAAAACAAATAAAACATCAGTAATTCAATGGCACTCTGTAATATGCTGTAAATTGCGAATTTTAATTTGCGTTTTTTTCGCAAAATAAAAAGAAATTGTGATTAATTTTTGACTCATATTCTGTAGTTGCATATTTAGGCGTAAATATGATTAATCAGTAGTTATTTTTTAGCAACTCGTTAAAAAAATTATCCGATAGTTTTTAATTCTGAACAGATATTTATTTACATCTTTTCTCTAAAATAGGTTAGAAACTAACACCCGGTATGTACGAATAGGCACCCCATAAGTTTAATGGAAGGTAATATTTGAAAAAAACTTTTCCTGTGTTAAACGCTTTTGTTAGTGATTCTCGTATTCTCCCTGTATATCCAGAATAACAACTTAGAAATAAATATATGTAGTAACCTACTTATGAATTACAATTATAGAGGTATGTATCTACCTTTAATTATAAGAATTGGTCTTCAAGAATTTTTCACTTATTTTAGGCCTTTTATGTCATTTTAAGCATTGTGAAACATCCTCTATCTAATTTAATTAATTAAAAATGAAGCGGTTATGTCTCGGGTGAAGTGTTCAATTAGCAGCTGCTCTGATATAAGCGCGAATCCTCACACGGAACACTTTAAACTGTATAAAACAACGAGAGGATGAGAATCGGAGCAGATGCTTATATCTTCAGGCTTTAAGTGAAGCTAAGAAAAAGACAATTACCGAAAATACTTTCTCATACGTACTATTTTAAAGTCGTCATAATTTAAGTGGTGACTTATTTGCTACCACATTAGTTGAATGAGTGTAGCTGAAAACTGAAATACAGAGTGATCAAAAAGAAATGATGCAGTTGGCAATACAATTTTGGGGGTCTTTCTATACCACAGTTTACATAACACCAGGTGAAAGCGGAAACACTATTTGACATGTCATTTTGACCATAAATACAAATACATAGGTGGGGCCTATACGATTTTGAGTGATTGAAATGCTTTTAAATTTCCAAATGTCACTGTCATCAGCGTCAGAAACAGTATTGCCAACTGAATCAGTTATTTTTGATCATTCTGTGTTATTGTTACTGAATAATAAAAGTTATAAGTTTCAGAGACAATAGAAGAAACAACTGATTGATTATATTTTGTTCAAAGTCAAGAAAACTTGTGATAAACACGTAGGATTTGTAACATTTATAATGTTGAAGGTAAGCACGGTTACTTCCAATAGTAGTGATCATAACAATTTAGCAAATAAAATAAAAAATATAGGTACAGCAAAATTTTTGAAAGAAGTCCGATCAAGGCCATCTACGAATTGTATCTATGAATTTAGATTTTGTGCTGTCAAATTTAGTAGTGTCTTTTACTTAGTTTTAATGAGGGTACATAATTTCTTGTGTACCACATAAAAACTATGTAAACGACACTACTAAATTTGACAGCACAAAATCTTAATTCATAGATACAATTCGTAAATGGCCTTGATCGGACTTCTTTCAAAAATTGTACTGTATATAGGTACATTATTGTTTTTGCTCGTATTATTTTATTGGCATCAGTCACAGAACGCACTATGCCACATCCGATAAAATTAATAATTAAAATTTTAATTATGCATACGAGAATTTTTGTTATGAAATAAAATTAGATTTTACAATTCTGTAAAACACAGTCAACGGAAAAATATTGTAACTAACACGTGTGTTAATTGGCGATTAATAATCTCAACGATGTCTCAATCATTAATCATTCTTATTAACACACTTGATGGTTAAATAACTATGGCGCATGAATATTCATCAATACTACTTATTAAGTTATAAAATACGATTCATTAAAACTCCCGAAAAGGAAAAATGTCTTCTTGTATTTACGAAGAAGTCGACAAAAAAAAAAACTCTTGCAAAAATGCAGTTTCCGGACTAGTGATACAATTAACAATTGCATTCAAAAGGTGCAAAAATTGACACATGTTTAAGTTCCACTCTATAACCAGGAAACTGTAATGACCATAACCTTAATGACTTAATAAGTCATAAATTAAATGTGAAAATAAAGTACACTCAAACAAACAACATAAAAATGTACAACGCTTAACCCATGGTAGAACTAACCCCATACATAGTAAATCTTGCAATAATATTTGTTTAACATGCTTTTTACAAGAACTGGGTGCCTTTAAAAATGATCAATCACGACATAGTTCAAAATTTTGTAAAATAGTAAAAATCAATGTCTTCTCTGGAAAAAAATATTGATTGTCAAAACTGACTTTAACCGTTTTTTACCACTCGCTAAGAGAGGTATTGGATTCATGCTAAAATTCGCATATCCAGATTTTATTGAATAAGTACGATTTAAGGTCCCTAGAATCCGATTATAACATTTTTAAAATGATGTGTGTGTGTGTGTATGTGTACGTGTGTGTGTGTGTGTGTGTGTGTGTGTGTGTGGATGTGTGTATGTGAGTATGTGTGTGTATGTATGGATGTTGGAGGAACGATTCCTCAAAAACTATAAGACTTTAAAAATATTTAACTACAGTTTCCTCAATTTGATATTCCTGGGAAGAGCTGAAAAGGTTTTGGTAACAATTGAACAACCGGAAGTAGTAGTTTCTTAGAAAAATTCTTCTAAATATAATTTTTTGGGAGTTTTTTTTTAAATATTGAAGAACATAAAATTCTCCATCTAATACACTTAAAATTTTTATTATATCTCGTATAGATTTAGAGATAAAGACACTATAATTTATAGAGTAAACTAATCGCAGAGGCTAAGGCACTAAGGAAACCAGTTGACAAATTCCAATGTTTATAACATAGTTTGTAAATGACACATGTCAGTGTCAAAAATCAACAGTTTTAGTGACATTCTGATAGTTTTTTCTGGGAAGTATATTTAATCTTTCTTATTGTTTTATGAATTAAATATTTGAAATTATAGGTAAAATTGTGGTAATATGCGTATATCCATCAGAAATACCGCCAATCTGGTTAATGAATTGGAAGAATCTCTGACATTTAGAAACATCCTCATACAATGAAAAATAGATATAATTAGAATTATATGTGTGCAGTAGATATGTTAAATACAATAAAAAACAATATTTGGGTAAAGTTCTGTAATATTTTGTTATAAAACGACGGTTCGAAAGCGAAGTGCAATACAATACTTATATAGCCAAATATGGAATGGCGAGAGGTCTTGTGCTGGCCACAACAGTTTTTTTTTTGCTAAAGTTGAATATGCGTATGCATGTATATTATCTAGAAATTTCAATAATAAAAATTATTTTGAATTATTTTATATTAATCTATTTTATTTATTTGTTAGTCTAAATGCCGATTGCACCAACGTAACTTAAATATTAAACTTGACTTAAATATTGCATCGAAATGACATGTTAAATAAATTATAATATATTGCTGTCAAAATTTCGAATTGCATTTTTTTGTTTAAGCCTAGCTTAAAATTTAAGCCTTGTTAGTGCAACTGGGCATAAATCGCCCTAAATGCCTTTTTGCATCAACAAAAGTGTAATACTTCGGGGCAGGAAACTTGTCTAAAAATAACTAACCTGTAATTATACATTGTCAACAAAACAAAAAACATTTGTCATGTACTCGTATTGTTGGTTCTAATTGCTGACCTTTGAAGGTCTACTTTTTTCAATTAAATATTTTTCTTTAAGTACAAACATCCGTTCGTCTAGATCTTCGTTTCTACTGCGAAAGTAGTTCCATACAACTTTTACAATATACTGCATTTAGTGCTTTTAGTCTTACAAACATCATCGACACAAGAACCAACATGCACGCACAAGAACTATTTTCTTGTTCTATTTTTCTTTGCCATTGTTAAAGTTTTTGTAATTATTTGATTATTTAAGTAACTTTCGACATTTGGAAAAATGACAAGAATGAAGCATTTAGAAGAAACTTTTAGTAATATATATAGTGATGACACAAATACGAGTGCTAACCGTAGATAAGTAGGACGCGCAATATCGCAGTACTGATTGGTTTATTATGAACACAAATCAATTTTCTTTTAGTTTTAAGTTACCTATAATGAATTTATAATATGCCTATAAAATATTTTCTAAAAACCCAAATTTTATTGAAATTGTCTGCTTTTCTCGACTATTTTTTATGATATTTAATTCTTAAACGAAGCTGGTCTTAAAACTTTTATTGTCAGAGGTAACACTTGATGCTCTCCAAGATTTTTCTTCGACCAGCTTTCGTTAGAATCAAAAAAGATCATGTAGTCATTACTAACCAGAATACCATTTAATATTTACATAAATAAATAAATAAATTTTAGAATATAGATTCTACCTCTGCAGCAAATTTGCAAATTAATTAACATGGATGAAATTGTGGGATTTCAACAGGGGCGTAAAAACCAGGGGACTGTAATTTTGGCAGCATCCATCAAGAGTACACAGCTCTTCTAAACTTAGACGAAGTTTTAAAAGAATTCGTAATTTTTTTTTTTTTTTAATTTAATTTACTTGAAAAAAATCTGTTGTAGCCAGCACAAGACCTTCCGTCAATTCCATGTATTTTGTACAAATCCCATACCAAAAGGTCCTTGGAACAGATTCTATATAATATCATGTAAAAACACATACTATTTTTTACAAATTCCATACCAAAAGTTCATTTGAAAAGGTTCTATAAATCCAATAAAATTATAACATAAACTACACTAAGTAATGTCCTTCCATCTTCTCTTTGGCCTTTCTCTGCGAGTCACTTGCGAGCAACACTATGACATACCAATTTTAGATCCTATTCTTTTTTCCATATTTGGTTTTGCACTTGCAACTAACATCTGTCAATTAAATTTTTTTGAATAATTATGTCAGCTGTTTCCATGATAAATAGCAAAGCAGACTAATATTTGAAAATTAATTTCTTTATAATGCTTTAAATTTACATCTATTGAATATGAATGAAAATGTATAATCACACTGTATAGAGAAGAGTATTTTCTTTAATATATATATAATAACAAAATGTCAAAAAATAATATTTAACTGCGTTCTTTTAAGAAAAACTGTTAAAAACTTCAAATAAGGGTACTTCCGGTGGATCAATTATAACCAAAATCGAATCAACTCTTCATATGGATGTACAGAAGAGGAATACGAAAGAATTATAATTTTTAGAATTGTAGTATTGGAGTTATCGTCGGAGAAAAATTTGTCACACACGGACACACACACGGACACACACACACACACACACACACACACACACACACACACACACACACACACACACACACACACACTTACAGACATCATCTTAAAAATGGTATATTCGTATTGTAGGGACCCTAAAACGTGCTTATTCATTAAAAACTCACCACCGAATTTTTTGACCAAAGACAATACCTTCCTTACCTAAAGGTGACGGAAGGTAAAAAGTAGATCTTCAAAGGTCAGTAATTAGAACTAACAATATATGACAAACGCTTTTTGTTTTGTTGACAATGTATAATTACAGGTTCGTTATTTTTATTCAACTTTCCTGATGCAAAACGCATTTACGCTCAAGGTGATTTAGATTTTATTTTTGAATATATGCACTTTCTCAAAAAGTAACAAAAAATTCAACATCAGTAAATCTGCTTCTTTTTTAAACATTTTGGTTCCGTTTTTTAATAGTTTTAACATGAAAGTAGAATAAGCTCATCAAAAAAAATTATTATTTCATTAAATTGCAATATTTTTTTTAAATCATATGGTCACTTACCATTCCCATCTGTTCCTTTTCAACTGCAATTTCAGAAAAATTAATATTAATTTCAGAAATAGTTAAATCGTTATCGCAAAAAATAAAATCAATTTCAGAAAAAGTAAATTCAATTTCAGTTTTTTTTGCATGAAATATATTTCAGCAGAATTAATGTTAAATATATTAAGTATAGACTGTCACTTTTATGTGTCGGACACTGTAATGTATGTAATTTTTGAATTGAATTTAGTTTTTATTTAAATTAAATTTTTTTCCGAGAATAAATGAACACTTTCTGAAATTGACTACTTTTTACTGAAAATGATGTTATTTTTTCTGAAATTGAATTTATTTTTTAATTGAAATATAGATACCATCTAATAATCGACCGGATATCTGATATCTGGGCGGTTTTTAATCCGTAACACAATCAATAATACAATACAGCTTTGCTGAAGAATGCGAATAAGATTTAGCGTCGCAAACCACATAGATATTCAATCCATTATTAAATAATTTCAACCTCATAGCATTGGAATGAAAGGAGGAATAATTTATATTTTAAATAATATGGAATTCGATAACACCTTATCTCGAATTATGTAAATTCACGTAAGATCAGTCTTCCTGCATCTAGCGGACAATTTGGCCAATGGCTTCGAACCCGTCTCGGCCAGTTTTTGTGAACTTTCATCTTACTTGGAATTCTTTTGTGAGATTGACCTACTTTAGCGGCAGAAGCATCGTCTTCGTATTCCATTCGGTAATGTAAGATGTGCGATCATCCTTGCTTCGCTGTAAACAACTTATTATATTATTTTTTATAGTAATAAACGCCGTACAACATGTACCTTTGCACAGCTTTCCAATGCGCATTAGTGTGAGAATGGTCACAAAAATGGCACGTGGTTTAGAATTTGTGTTAGTGGAAATTATGCTTGTTATGCTCTTTATTAACAACATATGGTCTTTATTTATATTCATAACTAAATAATAATATGAAATTTATTTTTGCATAAAGCGAAGAAATTGCTTATTGTGATAAATATTAAATATAAATTAGATAAGTGAAAATGTCAAAATATTTTGCATACCATACTATTTTTTTATATTCTAATTGACCTTTTTGATTTTTTAGAAGAAAATTGTACACGCAGGCTAAATCAATTAAAAAAATGCGATTCTATTATTTTTATTTTTTTTAATCTTTGTCTAAACTGAAAGTGATTTGTAGTTAAAGCCAGTATTTTAATAGATATTTACACACCAAGTGAGCTAAGGTAATGTTTATTCATGAGAAGAAAGTTTAGCTCACGAGCCCGCAAGGGCGAGTGAGTTAACTTCTTCGAGTGAATAAACATTCTTAGCTCACGTGGTTTGTACAATATTTTATTCAATTTTGACGAAATAGTAAGAAAAATCATTATAATATTTAATTTTGACAAAACAAAAAACTTATCAGGTAGTAGACTGTGCATGACAATTGTCGATGATAGATGTCAAGTCATCTATTTAAAAAGCTGTATTGTCTGTCATTTGTGCCGTGAAAAATAATGAAAATGGCTGATACTGATAATGTCTGATATATACTATGGTGAGTGTTAATTTCGTGCCTGATGTTATTTTAAATGCATTATTTGTTGCAGAGTGAATTAAAAAAAATGTGAGAGTGATTTAAAAAAATTTAATTCACTTGTGAAAAAAGTGTTACTTATAGTTGTTGCTATTAATAATGACAGTTTAAAACGTCAAAATTGAATAAAATTATATATTGACAAGAGTAGAATTGTGAGGTCTGTCAAAAAATCAGAAATTCAAAAGCACACTGATATTTGCTGTAAATTACGAATTTTAATTTGCGTTTTTTTTTTTTCGTCAAATAAAAAGAAATTGTGATTAATTTTCTCATATTGTGTAGGTTTTAATCCTAAACACCTTTTTTATTTACAACTTTTTTCTAAATTTAGTAGGTCAGTAACATTTACGAAATGGATCATGTACGGCGAAAAATTTACAAAGATTGCGTTTTAGAGCACCTAGAAGATGATGCTGATTTTTATAAGAATGTGTGTGTGTGACGATATTTCCTTAAAGCCTATTAAAATATGATCCAAAACTTCTCAAATGTAGTATTTAAAACTCATATATAATATGAAACAACATATTATATTTTAGCCATATACATATTATGTAATAAATTGGATGTAGTACGTACTTAATTTGGAGCTCTAACAGATTTTTGAGCAAAAACAATAAAACAATCCAAAATTTCGCATAACAGACTTTTCTATTTATTGGACAACAAATTAGATTTTATTTACAAACGATTAACCGGAACCGGAAATGATACTTTACTTAAAGCTCACTGCTATTTTAAACATGGAATTGGCGGGAGGTCATGTGTTGGCCACATCAGATTTTTTAATTAAATAATAATTTAGTTTTGAAAATAAATAAATTACTTTCTGATACATGAAACAAAAATAAAAAAATAATTTAAATTTACAAATTCAATTTGCGGATTAAAAAATTACCATAATGCTTCGTATTCAAATTTATAATATTCTTAAGCTATATTTTATGTATTTTATTATTAACTGTCAATTTTGATTATAGAATTAATTAAATTTTGACCTAGCAAAATAATAAACAGTACGATACATTTATCAAAACTATGTTAGTAGTACTTCACGTTAATTAATATTTTGAATATTTTTAATTAGATGTGAAATACTATAAAACAATACCACCATAAATAAAAGTTCCGTTTTATTTTAAATACTACTCATGTACATACGGATACATCCTAAATTAATTAATTTTAACTTCAGAAGCAGTAATAGTATTTCTTCAATTGCATATGACCCCTAAACGATTGTATTTGTGTGTCAATTGCATTGTTGAAGAAACGCAGAGCCGAGAATGTTTATCTAAGAAAAAGCTAATTATGAAGATGACCAGAGAAAAAAACTTGACCGAGTTGTAGCAGTCATTTCTATTTCAACGAGATTAGGAACCACGTTCACTATCAACACGATCTGAGTAGAAATATCTGTAGCGGAACGGTCATGCGACCAGCAAGAAGAAAACAAGCAAAAAGAAAACTAAATTACATATTATGGCGCAATAAGATAAAATTGTCTTGTTATACAAAACAAGAAGTTAAAAGTGTTCGAAGAACGAAAGCGATTTGAATTCATTTGGAGGCTTGAGGCTGTCTCTAACAATGACGTCATACTTTTACGTTGGGGATTTAATTTTATACGTTGGTATACATTGAAGAGAAAATAATAACAAGAACTTTTTATAAAATTTTACACGCTTTTGAATTTAAAAGTCGGTACAAATGTTCATTGGGATTAATTCTTAACAGAGTTGTTCTCAACATGAAACTAAATCCTGAACACGTCTTGCTCACTCTGTAAGCATAAAAAGTGTCCCAAAAAGCGCCGAATTTAAATTTGATTCCATTTTGTTCTATATGTAGGCTGACCATATGTACTTATTTTAATAGGACAGTACTTTCTTTTTGAATGATCTACTGTACTTAAAAGGTTCATTTAGTACACGTAAATGTACTTTTTTTTAGAACAATAGTTTTATCGAGTCAAACAACGTAATTAGCTATGTATTTGTAAATATACATATATGTTGCGTCTTACATTGGTGAGATTCGGCGTCGATCGAGTAAAGTATTTTTCGTTCTTCCCCCTTATCACCAAATATTAGTTCTAACATTAATTATTTAAGTATTTTATTCATTTCTGACTTGTTTAAAATTTTAAAGCAACAAAAAAAAAAATTGTTTTAACATGTCACTGTCTCGACAAAAGTTTTATTTCAATCTAGAGTTCATTTTTTGTTTACCTGGGACAAGCGCATCAAATGCTGAAATACTGAAATGTTCTATTTACTCCAGAGCAGTCCTTAAATTTTAAAGGCGATTTTAAATTCCCAAAAGTACTAGTATCAAAAGACTGGTACAAACATGATGCGGAACGTAATAGGATTTTTTTTGTAACAATCAATTTTTGTATTATTTTGTTATATTTTATGAAACATTATGTTTTACTTGACTTATATATGCTTATTATTAATTACTTTTTACATCAAAATTTAACTAAAACGAACTAAATTTCTCATTTTATTTTCAATTCTGCCTCTAGTATTTTTTGTACTTTTTTTTTCTAAAAAAATTATGGTCACCCTATCTATATGGTTGGTATCACTGAAACTTTGGCATTTTTAATCTATCACTTTTCCGATCAATGAAAATGGAACACTTCAAGGAAGAACAACACGTTATTATTGTGACAACATTTTGAAAATTAAACGGAACCACTGTCCACACATAAATGGTGCTCGTTATCTTTACATGATTACGGGGTTTCCGTGGCATCAACTGGTTGGTCTGTATTTATTTCGTATGGCATAATACACGGTTAAATATGAACATGAACATTAAGAACAAGAACATAAACAAATAAGGTAAATAAAAGAACCAAGCGTATATAATTCAAAGAAAAAATTATACTTGAATTTTTAAAAATTTAATCCATTCAACAGCATCTTCAGTAGCTTGATGAAGATGTTTGAATAGGAAACTTATCTTAGACAAGAACAAGGGACATTCAGTGATGAGGCGGTGAGGAGTTTGTCTTAAATGATCAATGATCGAATGATCCCACACTCGCAGTCAGGTCTATTTGCCATTCCACAGATTTGTGCCCAGTAGTTACTTCTGCTATGATTAGTGCGTAACCGATTATGTTTTCCTTGTGAGCAGGAATCCTGGTGGGTATGAACATCAGTAACATTTGGTTTCAGCAGGTCTTTCATACCGTGCGAAAAAATTGGATTAATTAAATTTAATACCTTCTTTGTGTAAAAAAGCGAATAAAAAACTTTTCTTTTTCTTTACTTTTCGTTTTTAATTGGACGTTTCGGGAATCCAACCGACTCCCATCTTCGGCAAAGCAAAATTTACATTTTTGAATTATTTGGAAACTGTTTTATCTCATAAAACCCCGAAAGATCGTGTCGCGAAGGTCTTCACCTCCATCCTCCTTTCTGAGGGAGTAAGGCATATATTAAAATTTAAATAAAAATGTAAAACTACTTTTTATTTAGAATGCATGGTGGCAGGGTTTAGTGTGAACTTAATACCATAAAAATAAAACTGATAAATTCCAACGACTAGTTTTTAACCAATCATGATGCAAAACACTTGAAAATTCAACCAATGGGAACAGTATTATACTGATAAAACCTCGTTACCCCGATAAAACCCCGTTACCCCGATAATTTTCCGCTACCAAGTAAATAAACAGTTGTTATTGTTTATAACTGTCAGTGTGACAATTAATGTGTCAAGTTTCATTTTGCGTTGTCTTTGGAATTTATCTCACCGAATACTACACGACCTCTCAGATTTTCTCAGATAAACTTTTATTTTTAAACACTCATTTTTTTTGCTTTATTATTATACATTAGGTAAAACTCCTCCTCCTTCGGAGTCGGGATTTACCATGTAGTTTGCTTTCGTGTTTGTTGCTAAGCAAAAAAAAAAATTCGTGCAAAATAAAAATTTATCGATAAAATCAGCAGGTCTTGTGATATTACTTCTGATAATTTAATTTAAATTGGGCCAAGATCTTTTTACATCTTAAAAAGAATTGAAATATTTGAAAACCTAAATTTGAAATCATAATTAAACTGAAAAGGAAATTAATATTTAAAAGCAAATAAAGCTTATGTAAACGATACATACGATATTATTAATTTTAAAGCATATCATTCCTAAGAATTAACGACGCTGTTCAACAGTTTCATTTAGAATTCTAGTATTAACCATAATGCAAATAGCGTTAAGTGTTAAGTAGAAAATGCGCCATGTCAAATGGTGTTCAGTAGAAAAAATGAGAGACACGCGACTACATCTGCTGAACACCCAGAGGCGTAGAGAAACCTGAAGAATGAATAATGAGCATAATTTTTAAAAAATGTACTTTATGGATATGAATTACCTAGTTTATCTTAACTTAAATAGTTTTGACGCAGCATTTAGCAAGCCATTTATCTTGTGCAAATTATTTTCATTTATTTGCAATTTGAAATTGAGAACTTCTTTTCTTTTAAACAGCCGTCTTTAATTTCGGTAAATATTATGCGGCTGCGGGTGCCAATAGTCCGTTTTTAAACCAATGGAAGTAAATTCGAACTTAAATTCGCGTATATGATTAGCTAGGCTATACTTTGTTTGCTTTTGATCATTAATAAATTTTCCATCTTGAGATAACCCCTATTAACAAATTATTTGCAGGAAACTTTCTTTTTGTTATATTTACGAAGTAAAAATAAACATTTCTAGCAAAATTTACTATACATTATTGTGTAATTGAGATAAAAAGTTTAATCATTTGCAGTTGTAATAAATTCTGATATTTTATAGATTAGAAGTGACCGGGGATTGTTGTCACAATTTTTTATTTGAATTTTATAAGAGGCAGAGTTTACAATTAGCATTTTATCATTAGCCTATCCTTTAGTGTGTACTCTTAGCTCTGTTTTCCTGAAGTTTTGAGACCATAGCTTATTATTAATTTTTTTCCTGAGCAAATTTTTGTGATAATCTGCTTCTATTCCAGGTTGGTTGTCACAGACTTTGAGTTTAGTTGTCGCGGATTATTTCAATGAAACAAAAATCAAAATTTATCAATAAAAAAATCTGATGTGGCCAACACAAAACCTCCCGCTATTTAATTTTTACATACATACATAAAATCACGCGTTTCCTACTGAGTGGGTTAGCAAAAACCCGGAAACAATAGTAACAATAAGAAAAGGGATAAGAGTAAGAGTTCAGCTGCTGACTCACTTCACTCTTTAACAACATTCTTCTTTCGCCTTGTCCACAATCATCTTAGCATTCATACATAAGAACATATTAAAGTGACCGATTTTCGGTAGCGAATAACCTCATCCGGACCACAATAATAGTTACGCAACAATCATCCTTCGCCACACATTCCTATCCTATTAATTTAAATACATACTTACGTATTTACTAATGCTGCAAACTGTTCCATTGCATAAAACTATTGCTTTATTTACTATTTTCTTTTTAAAATGTCACTATTATTAATTTGAAGTGATTAGTTTTTTGACAGTGACATTTACTGTCAGTTACATTCATTTGAAATATGAACTGTGTAACAAAGGAATTGTGTTTATCTTAGGCTTCGGGACTAATAATAAAAATTATTTTTAAATTTATCTGCAAAATATATAGAAAAAGTGTTAATGTATTCCTGTAGAAAATTCAATAATCTTTAATTTTCGCAAGACATAAAATGCGAAAAAATGGCATTTAATGATATTTTTTGAAGAAAAACCATTATGAGCTTCAGGTAAAGTGCCATTTCCGGCTATCCGATTTACACCAAAATCTAATGGCTTCTTTTCATATTAGAATAGGATAGAAATACAAAGTTTCAGTATTTTCTGAATGATAGTATTTGAGTTAGAGCGAAGACAAAATCCCTACACATTCACACATACATACATACATACAACATACATACACACACATACATACACACATACAGACATCATCGTGAAAATGTTAAAATTGGATTCTAGGGACCTTAAAACGTGGTCATTTACTAAAATCTCGATATGTGATTTTTAGCACGATCCCTATACCTCCCTTACCAAGGGTAGCGGGAGGTAAAAAACCTTAATATGATGCCAGTAATTTAAATTTAAGACATTTTGTGATTGAAATAAGAATTTAATTTGGCGGAAATGCTATATAACCTAAAGAACCAATAAAATCCATAGAATTGTCGCAGGGAATATGAAACTACGTGCACAAACTCGCAATGATGTAAGCACTTAGCAGTTCGAGTCACAATCCCTACAGTAGTAACTCAGAAATGAGACTTGGGACAACCAGCCCCGGTCTCCCCTATAATAACGAATTAAATGGGATTCAGCCACATTTACTGCATCATTTCAATCCCACTTAGGTCTTCTTTAAGAGATGAATATATTGAAGATGCCCCGTGTGGCGTCGAAACGTTCGAGATTCATGCAATAAATATGTCTAAATACCAGAAACCCCTTTCATTTAATGACTACCCAACCAAGAAACAACCCACTTCCCAATATATGTAACTATTCTCAGTGGAAATAATTTTAAAAGATCTCATACTACACTGTAAAAAATAATAGCGATTTTGTCGAAAAGTTATAGTAATTTTTTACTATAATATGTATGCAATAACAAATTTTACATAAACTATGTAGACTTACATTTATATAGCAAATAATTCTATAAATTTGCTAATTCACCCTTACAAATATAAAAAAATTACTAGAACTACTGTGTCATATTCATATTACAATAAATATATGAAATTTTACAGTCATATGTTAATATTTCTATAACAATTTTGTCAAATTTTGTAAGAACTATGTAAAAACTCAATTCTTTTTATTTTAGTTTCTATTTTTACAGGATCTATGGACAAATTCTAAATTTATTATAGTAAATTTAAAATACTATTTGTATTTATTACAAGTTTAGAGGTAATTACTACGAATATTTGTGTTTTTACAGTGATATATTTATATTTGTATAACAATTTTGTCAAATTTTATAAGTACTATGTAAAAACTCAATGTTTTTATTCTAGTATGTATTTTTACATGAAATAGGAGTAAATTCTAAATTTATTACAGTAAATTTAAAATACTGTATGTTATTTATTACAAAGTTAGAGTTAATTACTAATATTTTTGGATTTTTCATGATTTTAGGTAGGCTTAGGGATTGGACTTGGGCAGAGTAGAAAATTAGACTCTAGGCCCAGGGAAAATAAAACATAAACATAATCTATTACTACGTGAAATTTATTTAAAATATAATGAAAAATATGTACTTTTACTAAATTACGTTTTAAAAAGATTATGTATATTATTAATATGTAAATTTACTTAAAGTATGTATCAAAATTTATATGGAATTTATATTTATGTAATTTTAAAAATGGTAGACAAAATTACATTTAACTGTAAATTTACTATAATTCACTTAGGCAATTTGGACGCCAATAACAATTATAGTAATTTTACAGAGGAATTTTTTACAGTGTAAATACGGATACAGATATAATTGTATGTTGCATACTTGACAATTTACATTGTTCTGTGTGTAAATTATACTGAATCTTGTTCACTATTGTCTGTATATGTCACAATCTCGCGGTGAAAATCCCACTTGTTGGCTCTCCGCCTAAGCGCTGTTGGTCTGGCAAGATCAGGTGCATGTGCAAGGTGCAAGGGTATGTGGGAACCTTGCTCCCGTACAATGTCATGCGAATGTAGGTAACGCGGTGATGCTGACGCTGTAGCCGAGGCAGAAGACGAAGCCGCAGTCGAAGCTGAGCAAGAGCAATCAGCCCTACCATGTGTAGGTCACGGAGCTCGCGCGCTCGTTTGCAATAACAATATCTCCTTCAACACGTTCCGTTTCGCAACTGCTACCGAAGAGGAATGATGGTATTTGGCAATTAATATATTTTTAATTTTTGTAATATTTTTATTCCAATAACAAAGGGGGGGATTTTTATCGAATCAATCTATCGAAAAACAATTTAATGTAAAGTAATATTTTATTTATTTGCTTAATTATATCGTTATTTCCACTTCATTTTTAGTATCACTGAGACTTTCATCCATTTTTCTATCAAAATCAAATCTTCATCCTTTTTGTTTTTTTTTTTCTACATTCTTTATTTCACAGGCTTACCTTTGAGTTATCCTCAGTTAATTTCCAGCCCCCCACACGCACTGGCAAAACAATATGTTTTTAAAAAAGAATGAACCCTCTGTCTTTCATATTTGTGTTGGTAATTCTACATCTAAAACAAATGACAATTCATGATATAACACCTAAATAAAGACTGATTATCATTTATCGATGTGGTAAATATTGCTCGGTCTTTAGTTGTATTAAATATGGGTGTATAATTTGTTTTCACTATAGATCAATAGTTAATAATCATTTCTGGTCTTGGATAAAATGTAATAACGGCTTTTCCGGCGGCAATTATGAGGAATTATATTGTTATTCCATAAAGTAGTTAATTTTATTTAAATTTCGATGCATGTTTTGTAACTTCATCGGGGAATACCACAATGTACAATAACTTTGTACAAAGGTAAGTTACGTGAATAGATTTGTAGTACATACTTACAAATTATTTTTAACTGTTATCGTTACTTGGCAAAAAGTTTTTTTTTATAAAAAAATTAATATAAATAGCATTGAGCAAGTGTGGTACATTCTCGAAAGAAGTAAGATTACGTACCATTAAAACCAAAAAAGAATTAAAAACTAAATTACAAAAAAATAGCACAATATAGTCAATTTGCGATCAAAAATTTGGAAGATTCAATGGCTTGTCGCTTAGCTGCTTTTGCAAACGTGAACGAGAAAATATACATATGTATATAAAATGTTGTAATTTGTAGCTACATAAAATAAAACTTTTCTTTCTGAATAAAAAGTGATAATTAAATATTTTCTTAGTCTGTTATCTTTCGTGAAATAGATTCAAATTATTCTCACACGGAATTTTTTTGAATTTCTTTATTAACACCGCGCCAGTTATTTAACGTGTCCATTTATTTTTAGGTCCTTTATTCAAATTTTAAGTTTTATTATTCAATCTTGGAACACCCACATGTATTCCGAATCTGTATAAGTATGTTGAACTTTCCTAACATTTAAATTCTGATCTTTAATAATGTTAGTTACACTCGTAAATATTGTGCTACACCCAGCAATTTCTGCAAAAGCATGCAGAAGTATATGAAGAATTTGTAGGTAACAGAAATGCTGAAGAAGTGAAAAATGAATGAAAACCGGTAATAAAAGAAACTAGTATGAAGAAAGAATATGGAAGATAGGAGATATATTACATACTCGTACATACATATGTTAATATAATATGCAGGAATGCAAAGGATTCAGTAGTAAACAAATTAATAAGGATGATTAAGAAGTTAATGAATAGATGACAGGATCTGAATGTTGCTTTAATGGAAAATTAAGGTAGAAGAATGTATGTTTAATAATTGAAATTAATATATGAGTTATTTTTAATAAAAATAAAGGTATATGATTATAAATACAGTTAAACGACAATTAAACATTTTATATTTGACAAATATGGATTATGTACACGGATTAATTAAAAAAAAATGTGTGTTAAACAGTACATGTACACATCGGTAATGATGAAGATATATTTTACCGTGTGGGCGCTTACCAGGCGTCACCTCACGGGCACTCATAGCTGGTGTGGAGAGTGCACCACAGGGGTCACTTTTGTGCCATTTAAAATTGGAAATATTTGGCGTCTGTCGGGATCGAACCCGGTTCCCCCAGGTTCGCGACCAGACACTCAGGCACGCGGCCACGGGACCCCATTTTATATTTAATTAGAATAAAGGCATATCAACATAAATACTGTTAAACAACATTTAGCATGATAAATATATGTAGTTTACATGATTTAATTTCTCATTATAAAATGCATCTCAATAGAATACCTACATACTCTTACTATTGTAATACACTTGAGCTGCAAACCTAGTTATCTAATATGATTCTGTGAAATGCATTGTAACTGAGAAGTTACCTAGTTCATCTTTTGTAAATTACGTATATTGTTCTTTCAATGTTAATAATAATATTATCTCACAATCCAATAAAGAGAAGAGTAGAAAATCAATCTTTGCCTGTTGTAATATTAACTTGGATACTAAATATCGTGTTGTTCATATACTACTGGGCATTAACTCCTCTATGTTTGAAGCTTCATCGGGTGTCCCACAGGGATCGAACTTGGACCCACCTTTATTTCTCATATTTATAAATGATATTGAGAAATGTTTTGAGAATGAATTATTGCTCTTTGCCGATGATTTGAAGATATTTAAAACAATTTCAGAACCTTCTGATTGTATATCACTTCAGCAGGACCTTTATAAAATGAAACATTGGTGTAAACTAAATAATCTGGAATTGAACATTAATAAATGTAAATCTCTTTCTTTTACTAGAAAACATTCCACTATTTGCTTTGAATACAAACTAAATAACTCTACATTAGGCCGTTGTGAGGAAATTAAAGATTTAAGTGTAATTTTTGATAAAAAAACTAAATTTTAACAAACATATAGGAACTACAGTCTCATCTGCTTACAAATCATTGGGATTTATTATAAGGAATATACGTCTTTTTACATCAGTATCAGCTATTACAGTACTGTACTATGCATTTGTTCGAAGTAAATTGGAGTATTGTTCAATAATTTGGTCTCCTTTTTATAAGAAATTTTGTAATCTGATAGAGTCAATACAAATGAAATTTTTAAAATATTTTCATTTCAAAACATTTAACAGTTATCCTCCTTTCAATATGCCCTATGATACGTTAATAGATTTATTTAAATTTCAAAAACTTGATTGTCGCAGACAAAATTATCAAATTATTTTTCTTCATAAATTAATCCATAATATAATAGACAGCCCTAATATTCTGCAATTTATTAATATTAAAGTATCAACCTTTTCTTCCAGAAATCAAACCTCATTCATTCCATTTCAATCCCGCACTAATATATTGCTAAATTCCCCTATCAACGCAATGTTTTCTAGTTAAACGAATATTCAGGAGCATTGTGATATTTTTAATTGTAATTTTAAATATTTGCAAGCCTCATTACAGTTGTAATATATTCATGTTTACTATTTCTTATTTTATATGTATTTGCATTGTAGTATTTATTTTCTATAAATTTGTAACGTGTAATTATAATTTTGTATTTATATTTATGCTCACTGTAACTTTCATACAATTTCATATTGTATGTTCTTTGTTCTCTAGTCCATAATTTGGGTTCGCCTGTTGGACAGAGTATTCAATAAATAAATAAAATAAAACAAGATACCTTTGAAAGTGAGTTAGTGTAATATTTCATTAGCATTATGATGTATGATTTATTTTTTATTATTTCGAACAATAGAATGTAAAAAATATATATGTGTGTGTATGATTCTAGGCAAAAAACTAAGTTAGCCGTATTTTTTAAATCGATTTATTATTTGTTTTTTTACGAGAAAAAAAAAATTATAAATTTGGTGAACGGGTATATTGGCGATACTATGGCTCGAGCTTGATAGACTAAGGTAAACAATATTCCATACGGGTCATACTGAAATCATCATATTATGCCACCTCCAAAACATTGAATAATTGAATTGCAAATTGTAACTTTATTATCTATTTCGACATAGGTAATGTGTAATTTTTCATAGTATAATGAGAAGCTATAGTGTAAAAATTTTTAATTTTATTACTCTTATATTGAAATTCCATTATGTTCAATTATCCCAATCAAAACTAAAATTCAATATAAAAAATTAAAAAAATATATCATCTAGGTATATTAGCTTTTGCTGGGTGCACACAGTCACACAGATATCGGTATTGGAATTATTTTTGTGTCATTTAAAATTTGAACACGAATCCCCAGATTCGCGACCAGATATTCAGACACACGGCAAAACTAAATTAAACTTACCCCGTTTTTTATAAAATAAAGATTTAATATACCTCCATAGTAAATTTATGTAAATCAACAAATTCGATTCAGTTTTATTTATTTTAAATATACTAGTATAAAATTACTGTCAAAAGTTCGACTGTCATTTTAAAGAATAAATTTTATTTGCTTTGGAACTAAATTCATAGTCGTTTGTAAAACTAATGCATCACAGTTTCATCATTTTGAAATATTAAAAACTAGGGTAATTTTTGTATTTGGCATCCCAGTAAAGCTAATTTAAATTACTTTAAAACATTTAAATAAAAATATTTTATTTTATATACTTTGTAAATTTAAATATAGGTCTAAAATTAATTTTAAAAAATGCATGTTTCACATTACAATTTTTTTAATACCGTATGAAAATGAGATTGTTTCTATTACATAATAAAAATTAAACAATTCATTTTCTAAATTTCTACGCTCTGTTTGTTTAAAAACAAACTAAATGTTTACAAACAAATTTAAAAAAAAAATACGTTCATTAGCATTTACTATTTTGAACTAATGTTTACAAACACATTGATAGGCAATAAAACATAAAAGCAAAAGAAACAAATGCCATGTCAAATTTAAATTATTGCGCAAGAACGGAGACAATGTTGTGTGAAAAGAGAACATGTAATAATTTTTATTCCAGTTTTGTACTCAATTTACAGATTGAAACTGCACATTAAATTGAACAATATATTGCGTAATATAAAGAAGACATAAAATTAATGTGTTTCTAATTCTTTATCAGGACAGGACTGGCACGATACTTACCTGGAATTTTCCAGTAGCCCGTGCCGGCTCGTAGCTTCACAAAATTGTAAAATTGATATTTTTTTCACAGAATCTGAAGTTTGCAGCCGATGTAAATGCCAAGGCCAGCAAATCAAATGAGGCTAAAAAATAACTTTTAAGTCGATATTTTTTAGGCGATAATCACAGCTATAAATTTTTATTTAAAAATATATTTCATATCTGATTGATTCATGTCACTTTGAGAGTGCTGTACGATCATTTTTTAAAATTAATGTAGGTACATTTTAAATAGATTAAGAAAAAGTTTCGGTCAAAATAAATTAAAAGGATGTGAAAAAGACATATTAAACACTGTCAACAATAACCAAATCGTAGATGTTATGAAAGAAAAAAATACATTACTAAAAAAAATAATTTTGGAATGATTGAAATAAAAATTGTTTATCACTATTGTTTTAAAAATATTTACATTGTTTTTCCTTTGCAATATTTACCGTAGATAGCAACATATTAATAATATATAACGGTTTATCACCTATCGCTGGCTTTGTCAATCTGATTCTATTCGCAGATACGGTAATGACGAAATACCGTTGACGCTATTTACCAGGCGTCAGGTGTTCATGGAGAGAGCACCATAGGAGTCATTATTTGAAAATTGAAAATAATTTTCCCTAAAAGAATAAAAAAAAAACTGATGTGGCCAGCCCATAACCTCCCGTTGTTTATTTAATCACGCAGCAAGCAGTTATTATGTTAAAATTTTTACATTTAACAAATATATCGTACATAAAATAAATTTCACAAATATTGGCAAAACTAATAGAAAAACTTAACAAAAATCAAAATAGTACTTGCATCTTTACACAAAGTCTTTTCAAAGCCGCACCCTGGAAGACAATGAAGCAAATCAATAATATAATATAATATAATATATATATATATATATATATATATATATATATATATATATATATGTATGCATGATTGAAAATATATTATTTTTACAAACCTTAATTTTATTAGATTCAAATACATATATTATTAACTGTTATTAAAATATTGTTTTTCAAGAAAAACCGCTAAAAGCTTGTATAAATGATACTTCCGGTTATCCGAAATAAACTAAAAACTAATGAGCTCTTCCCACAATAGTATAGAATGGGTATACACAATTTCAAAATTTTCTGATTGATATTACGTGCGTAATTGTGTCCACAGGATCCACACATCCACACACTTTTTTTTCTTATACTTGTGTTCAACTGGAGAAGCTGCATCCAATTGCATTAGTTAGTGTAGATCAGTTATTTCCAGTATTTAAGGCATTAAGTTATAATTCAATGGAAATAAATTAGTAGGTGTTTTGATTTTTTGCTTAAATAAGTCATTTCAATGATTTTATGCAACTGGGCCAACACTTATGGGACAGGGCTCGTACATACATACCCACAGACAATGTTAAAATCGGGTTCTGGGGACATCAAAACGTGCTTGTTCACTAAAATTTCTATATGCGATTTTTATCACGAGCCCTATACCTCCCTTACCTAGGGTAGCGAAAGGTTAAAAACACAAATCACTGTCGCCAATTTAGTAATTCTATCAAAAATTGTCAAATATTTTATAAAAAAATATTGTAATAGTATAAAACATACGTTACAGAAGACAATTCAAGCATTCGCTCGCCCACTCGCCGGTGCGCAATCGTGTGCGAATTTGTAACTCGTGTTAGAAGACGTTTCCGTCTCTACCTTATGTTTTAATTCTCGTTACAAGTTTGAATCAAATCCAAGCGGTCCGAATCACAATCGGTTATCTAACTCACTTTTAATTAGTTTTTTATGGGGTCGTGTGGCCGTGTGGTTGCCGGTCTGGTGACCCGCTTTCGATCCCGGCCAGTGCAGATTAATAAATCGCACAAAAGTGATCCCTGTGGTGCACTCTCCACACCAGCTATGAGTGCCCGTGAAATGACGCCTGGTAAGCGGCCTCACGGTAAAATATATCATCATCATTACCGATGTCTACATGTGTTGTAGATACTGGCACACTCAGTAATGGGTAATATGCCGTGATATATATATATATATATTATCAGTTCAAATGATTCTATAACTATTCAGATATCAAACGGTACTGTTATCACTATTGTTACGTAGAAGATCACATTTTATTTGACAAGTATTACGTAAATATAACACTCATAAAACATACGTTCCTATAGTGATAACGGTACCGTTTCATATCGGACGAGTTACATAATCCTACCCCTGGCTCGACCCCATCCTGATTTTCCGATACTAAACATGTTTCCAGTCCAGCCATGTTCTGTGTTGAGTGTGGAAAGTGCAAGAGGGGTTTCTAGATGCCTGAATGAAGTATGGAAATTACGATCTTGCGTCTTTGTGCGTGTTTGTTTAAAAAGAAACCGGCGGCACAAATTAGCGTGAAATCTTAATATCTCGAAACAATGCGGTACGAATCAAGCAGCAAGTGGAGACTTTTAACTTGAGTTGAGCTTTGCCTTGCGCCTTGCCCGATGCCGTGTGATGTGGGCAAGTCGGTCTCACGGTCAGGGCCAGGGATCCGCAACGGTGTGGGCGCAAGCAACGTTCGCTCTCCGTGCACCATCCAACCCAACCATCGAGGTCACCGCGGAGAGGAGAAAGGTCACGGCAGCGAAAACCGGGACACCGCGGCGCATACGCGCCTCTCTCACGTCGGTAATGTTTCTCCCCTTCCGTATAAATATCTCACTATGCCTCAATGGCCATCACTAGTCAGTTCTTCTTCAATCAGTGAACACCAGGAAGGATAATAAGCCCAGAGTAGAGGAAGATAGTTCGCGAAAATGTTCTGGAGAGTCAGTGCAGTGTTGGTGTTAGTGGCCGCGTGTGTTGGGGCGCAAGAGAACCCAGGCCTTCGCGCGGCGTTACGGGTTTACGATGAGTGTAGTCGCGCCCAAGGATTCGGGGCTTGTTTGAAGAAAAAAGGTCTGGTATTTGTGGATCGTCTCGCCAGAATGGAAAAACTCACCCTTTTGGACGGCGTCAGTGTTATTCGCGCCCCTGATGCATCTACACTTCTTTCACATCCCCTCACAGACACTGAATTAGAAAAAGCCCTTCCCAGAGCTTTAGAAGCTCAGGATGCAGCTTTGGATTCACTGTTATTGGAGCGTGTTGGATCTTACGTCAGTTCACGGACTCTGCAAGTTACGTTGCCTGATGTAACAGGCAAAGAACTCAGCCGTAGTATAGAAGAAGGTACGTACATACTTTCTCCTAGTAATTGCAAATTATGTTTACTAATCTTTTTGTTTTGTTTAGGTCGCGGTAAGATGAAGAAGATGATGGGCATGATGATGATGGGAATGGCAGCAAAAATGGCCGGTATGGTTCCCCTGGCGATTGCAGGTCTATTCTTGATGGCCGGAAAGGCGTTGATGATGGCGAAGATAGCTCTCCTCATATCGTTTATCATTGCGCTGAAGAAACTCGTCGCGAGCAAGCAAGGAGGTGGTGGTGGTGGTGGCCATGGAGGCGGTCACGGAGGCGGCTGGCAGTCTAGCGGAGGCGGTTGGGACAAACGCTCGTACGAAGAATCCCAAGCTGCCCAAAAACTCGCATACAAAGCTTATAGTCCCCAATAACAAAATATTTTACCTGATGTATGTGATACAACACGTGCAAATTACGTAACGATCGAATTTTCTCGATCCGAGAGACGAAATAGCTAATCACTTTCTTACTGATCTAGATACTTTCACGTTTTAGTTCAGGATAGAAAAAAACTCTCATTCATCATCGGTTGCTCATGAATGAACATATTTTTTTATTAGCTCGTAATGTAATTCTTGAACAACCGAATAGGTTAGTTATTTATTGTATTATATTTAAAATACTTTCAGAGGATTTGAAGTTTATAATGTTATTTATATATTTATTACCCTGAACAGTATTGTTTGTTATTTATTAATTTAAATAAATATTTGTATATAACCGTGTGTTTTATTGCACGCACCACACCTGATTTCTTTTTACTTTCAATGAACAAATTATGGGAACTAACAACGCCTGAAATGTTTTCAGTCCGCAACTTACAAAACGAACTTGTTGTGCTACAAACCAACAAATACCTAATTTCAAGAGAATATGTATCGTATGTAACACGAACCAGGATAAGTAAATATGGTTGCGGAATGTAAATATTTTACAAAATGGGGGATTACACCATTTTTTTTTTATAATTTCATCTGAAAATATTAGGAAAACTAAGACTATTGATGAAAATCCGGTGAAAAAATTCCTATTAATAAGCGAGTTATGGTCTCCCGAATTTTGAAAAGATTGACGTGACGTCACATATATATGTTTTTTTATCAAACTGTTTTCATCATGGACCTAAATGTTCTTGAAATATATGCTATTTTAAGTTATATTTACATAAAAATAAATGAATATTATAACACTGTACAAGTCTACATACTTTATAATTACAGGTGTATTTAAATTATTAAATTTAATGCAAGAAATTTGTGTTAAAATAAAAACTGTTTGAAAACTGTAGTACAGGAATGTTAGCCCGTCCTTTCGAATTTGAATTTCTTAACTTCCATTGGTAGTAATCCCACCTCCTAACACGCTATTTGTAATGCATGTATAGGCGGTTTCTCGGCCGCCAATCAAAATATTTTCATATTAGTGTCGAAGCGCTATAACAAAAAACCCTTTATTTCCGAAAAATCTCAATTATACCATTTAATTTTTTTATTAATATTCGTTATTCAACATATACATTCGTAATTTTTTACTATTTTCCTTTAATTCGATTGAGCCGTAATCCCCCATTATGTACCTATTAAAATAGTAGCTCGTTTGAAAAAATGCTCAACATCATTGATATCTAATATCAATGGCTGGTAACAGAAGCCATGTTTTAATTATAACGCTGTTTCAAAAAATGTCAAATTTCATTACTTAATAATAATAAATAATATCAAATTATGATTTTAAAGAACATATTTTGTAGTCAAAGAAATATTTTTTTTTTTTAAATATGAGGATGAAGTTAAATATTGAAATTTAAATTTGACATTTTTTAAAACAGCGTTTTAGTTAAAATAAGGCTTGTGCTACCACCCATAATATAGACTTTGTGAATAATTTAAACATTTAATTTTTTTCAATTTGTTTACATTTTGTTTATAACAATTTAAAAAGTAGAACTATTAAATAATTTTTACTGTTTATGCGCGTGAACGAATGATGCGCTTTTAAATAAAAAAATATTAAAATTATACTAATCAATTTCAAATAAAAATGTATTATTTTATATTAAAATTATATTTTGAACATGCCAAATTTAAATTCTTAATTATTAATAGAAGGCGAGGTCTAATCATTCTACTTTTGTAATTGTCATAAACAAAAAATAAACAAACCAAAAAAATAATAACGTTTAAATTATTCAGTGACAATATTAATTTTTTCCATTTGTAGATACATTATTGATATTAGACATCAATGAAAGTGAACATTTCTTCAAACGCGCTAAAAATGTGGTTCATTTTTTTATGTATATTGTCATTAATTATATATTAATTAACATAGAAATATAAAATTTAGTATAATAACAAAATGTAAAGTATGTTTCATAATTTTTGTTTTTTTTTTACTCACGATACTTATAAATTTGTTTAATTAAGTTCTAAATAACCTAACTATCGCAACTTATGTCGAATTATAGATAAATAACTGTTTAAAATAATTTTGGAATATTGTTTTCCAGAGCCTATACCTGCTTTTCGTACTTTTAGTAGTAAGTAAAGTACACTAATTATTGATAGATAATATTACATTAAAATACAAGTATCACAATACATGATTTTAGCGCACGTATTTTTGTTAGAAACGAGCGTTTTCCGCGAGGTTTTCTAAGGAACAGTGCGCTAAAATATCTTATGAAACATGTATTTCATACTATTCTTTTCAATTTTGGTTCCTTTGTCAAAAAGTATTTAAAAATATTCGTTATTGCATTTTCTAATTAATGGACATTGTTTAGGAATATTTATTTTTTTATATGATTGTTGTTAACAGGGATTAACATTTACTTATATTATTACTTCATTTCCATAGTAGGTCTTCTAAAATAATATTTACTTAATTAGGTTTGAGTTATTTAAAGAAGTACTTTATGACATCTAAATGAGTTTCGCAAAGTACCTACATATCAAACAATCAACATAGAAAAAATATTTTTAAAAATTAATTACTTTTCTTAAACACTATTTCAACTAAATACTCAATAATGTCTTCCTGATCTAATAAAAATGTCATATCTTCCATTTCTTGATAATCATAATTTAATATAAAATGTTCTATATACGTTTCCAAAATTTTTTACAACCTAATAACTCTACCACGAATTCAAAACAAGTACAATATGATTATATTTAATACTATACATTTATTTCAGAACCCTTTTATTACTAGCTGAGTGATTTGAAAATATCTCGGTCATTTATTAGAAAAATTATACGATATTTGAGTATACATGCGTCTTCCGTTAGGAACGACGTCACAATACAAATGTAAAATTGCATGTCTACTCAATTTACAATGTCAAGATTCCGTATATAATTTCCAAGTTAAGGATCTCTTCAATTTATAACATATGTCTGAATGACAGTGGCGTAGAACTGGTTTGATAAGAGGTACTTACTTTATAAATAAAAAGAAATTTTATTTTCTAAGAATTTGTTAATCATGAGAAAGTTGAATTGTGAATTTGTAATAAAAAATTTTGTAACGAAAAAATACTTGTGATAAGGAATCTGGACTAAAGAAAATATCTATAAGATGTTTTTATATGTAGTTCTGTTCATAAATAATACAACTTTCAAATACCATTTATATACTTGATGCTTGTTACAAGTTTTCTTAGTAGATGAAGAAAATAACATCATTTTAGCAGTGAGAGTTAAAACAAATTTTAATGTCAAAATCAAATTATTTCATTGATTCGTAGTAAAGACTAGAAAAGAAAAGACTTTTATTCACAATAGGTTAATAATATGCCGACATCTGACTTTTGAAAAGTTGGGAAGTTAATTATTGTTAACCACATTTTGCAAGAGGATGGAAAGTATAGCTCACACCATTGTCATTATATATGAGTGTTGTGACGTCACAACATTGTACGAGCTGTCAATCTATCATTGGTCGCGTTTTACATTTTCGTACATTTTACAGAAAACAATATTTTTATTGTTGACAAAGCTTGGTTTTACGAATTTAAATTATTTATTTAATGCATGTAAAAACGGCCGGCTCTCAAGCGCCATCTGTTATTTTCTTACGTGAAATGAAGTATAGTAAATATCTTTAAAGCGTGATTTCAAGTTCATTTGACATTTGACATTAACAACTTTGACAACCTATGTTGTATTTTATCTGGAACGGTGCAGTATGTATAATTAGTATCCATAGTAATACATTAATGAAAGAATGGTAAACATTGAATCTTAGCTGAAACTCATGGTATTACATAGTGTAATATGTTGTATCTCTTTACATTCATTAGATAATTAAATTGGATAAATGATTTATTTCAACAAGGATTAAGTGCTTCCTTCAATAAATAGTTTGCAAGTTTTACTGCAAACTGTAACATAATATACTCGTAATTTAGTCTAGGCAGTGAATCTGCGTTTGGCCATGTTGGGCACAATTTTTCGCCAACTGTGTAGGGTTTATTTTATAATTATTTTCAATATTATAAATGATATTTCCATCGTCATAAGGTTATAGGGTTGCTATGTAAAATAATAATGATTTTGTTACAAAGAAACAAAATCATACTTTCTCTACCGGCGGCAGTGAATTATTGATTTTTTGAACAAGTGAGGGAAATTATTAATCTGAAACGAATGAGCTCGTTTCTAAATTTACAGACTTACGTTTTCTGCATATGTTGCAATTAGTCATAACTATTCTGTAACTCAATCGATAACTTTTAACGATCGATAATAAATAACCAATAATTATGAAAACTGACAGCTGATACATTTATTTCTATTAGTGAAAAATTATTATAGACTGATAACTATTATCGATTGAGGTACAGAATATGGGCAAATATTTTTCAACAATCGACTACAAAAATCACGAAAAGTACAATATATATTCTAAATTTTGGCCATATTATCTACTACTTGGACGAACATGCTTGGTATTTTTGCACGATAATGACAATTGCTTTTATGACAGCAAAACAAATATCTTGTGTTTTAATTATTTCCCGCACTCAATTTGAGTTTCAGAACAAAAGATACCTATTTACCACTTATTGTTTCTTGCCATGCATATTTAACAAATATGATAAATTATATTTCGTTTGAAATGAATTAAATACAATATGCATCTAGAAAATAAAACTGGGGTAAGAAAAATTTAATGTACTTCTGCCAATAAATTCTACTTTTAGATGAGAATTGTAAAATATAAACCTAAATTTATCATTCGAGTAATGTTCTTTTTTTATTTCTTGACGAGAAAAGTTATTTATTTCATTATGTTCAAATTATTCCTAAATGGCATCTAGATGAAATACATATATGGTAAGTGGAAAGTATACATTCAGCTAGTTTCAAAGCATAGAAGAAAACTTAGCTGAATTTTTTTATTACCTTTTGCTAAGAGAGGTATTGGATTTATGCTAAAAATTACATATCCAGATTTAAGTGTGTGTGTCGTCACTTTGCGAAAATGTTCTTCTTTGTGAAATATTTTTTGTATATGAAGTGGCAATGTATTTTTGCTCTATTTAGGTTTCAAATATCTCAGCTCACGGCTGGGTAAACATATTTAAAAATTTGCATACATAATTTTATATATATATATATATATATATATATATATATATATATATATATATATTTCATTAAAACTGTCGTAAATTTTTGTAACTGGTTGAAGAAACCCAAGTTGCTTCAAGTAAGGTTGCCAGTTTACATCAACCAAAGTTGACTGTCGGCTTAACCTTCTATTGAAGGTATCACATTTACAGCGGTTTATTACGACTATATAACAATAAACATGGAATAAGACTTAAATCCAAAATAAACTCTGCATCAATGTTATGTTAACACAGGGTTAAACGATATTCTCGAAATATTCTCGGACTACCTGGAAAAAGGAATTTGTTTATTATTATCACTGTTATAATTTTATTTAAATAAACTCCAGTAAATCAAAATTTTATCATTTCATAAAGACCATTTCCATAGCATGTCTAATTAGTAAATATACTATCCGTCATTCCATTGTTTGCATTTAAATCTAAATTAAGTGTGACATCTGATACGTGATAAAAAAATCCCATCCATTATCTTCTTGTCATTTGTCATGTGCTTCATGTCCTCAAAATTCAACCCCACCCAAACGAGTACGCCTCTGAATCCCCACATTTACATGATCCGTTCCCCGTATCAAAAGAATTGAAGCGGAAACAGAAAGACATAATATTTAGCGTACTTGTCATTACACGAGTGTAGCTAAAAAGTAAATCGACTCGTAAGTCACAGCAGTTTGACTTCATGCTACATGAAGACAACAACGATAACGAGGTTCTTTTTTTTAAAACAAGTGATATGAACAAAGTGTAGTGTAAGCAAAGGCTACTATGATCACAAGGATGTGTAGACAGTTGATAGCTGTGGTGTTTGTGTTAGGAATAAGTTTAGAGATTAGAAATGGATATGGATTGTCGGAAGTGTCGACTTGGGAAGGTGTGTGGCAGATCCAACCAACGACGCAATCGAGTACGTGGTCCTTACACACTAGGATTCCTATGACTAATACGATTGCTGAAAGTAAGAATAATTTAAATAAATGATGGATTCTTGAAGGGTCAAGTTAAAATGTCTTGAAGGTATGAAGGATTAAGGCCTTAATGGTCCATGTGTTGTTAAAAAATTCATTTAAGGACGTTTAGCACCATAGTGGTTCAATGTAAAGTTACATGATATATTTAAGTGTTTTTTTTTTTTTTAAATAAATAATTAGCAATGAATGATGTAATTTTTTACCTCTCGCTAAGAGAGGTATTGGAATCATGCTAAAAATCACATATCCAGATTTTAATGAAGAAGCACGTTTCAAGGTCACTACAATCCGATTTTAACATTTTTACAATGATATGTGTGTGTGTGGATGTGTGTGTGTGTGTGTGTGTGTGTGTGTGTGTGTGTGTATGTGTATGGGTGGATGTTGGACGGACGATTCCTCAAAAACTATAACACATAAGACCTGTTTAACTATGAATTCCTCAATCTAACATTCCTGGGAAGAGCTGAAAAAGTTTTGGTAACAATTGAACAACCGGAAGTAGTAGTTTTTAAAAGAAATTCTTCCAAATATTAATTTTTGAAAATTTTTGATATTACTAATTTTGAAGAACAAAATTCTACACCTGATACATTTAAATTTTTTATTATATCTTTTATAAATGTAGAGATAAAGACGCTATAATATATAGAATATCGGGATATAACAAGTTGAGTAGGCGAAACTATTCTAAGGAAACCAGTTGACAAATTCAAATATTTATAACATAATTTGTAAATGACAGATTTCAGTGTCAAAAATCAACAGTTTTAGTGACATTTTGATAGCTTTTGCTGGGAAGTACATTTAATCTTTCTTATTATTTTATTAATTAAATATTTGAAATTATAGGTAATATGCATATATCCATCAGAAATACCGCCAATCTGGTTAATGAATTGGAAGAATCTGTGACATTTAGAAACTTCCTCATACAATGAAAAATAGATATAATTAGAATTATATGTGTGCAAAAGACATGTTAAATACAATAAAAAACAATATTTGGGTAAAGTTCTGTAATATTTTGTAATAAAACGACTGTTCGATAGCAAAGTGCAATACAATACTTATATAGCCTAATATGGAAATGGCGAGAGGTCTTGTACTGGCCCCAACAGATTTTTTTTATAATAACATATGTAGTTAGAGTCAAATATATAGTACACTTTAACTTATACAACATGTAGTTAAAGTGTGCTATATATTTGGCACCCACTACATGTGTGTGTGTGTGTGTATGTGTGTTTTAATTACATTATTCTTTATTAATAATTAGTAAAAGAACACTTAAATATATTATTTAATTTTCTTTACATTATTGTAAAGTTGAAGATGAACCACTATGGTCGGAAACGTTCTTTATAATATTTTTTTTTTTTGACAACAGATGGATCATTAAGGCCTTAATCCCTCACACCTTCACGATAATTTAAATAATTAAATACATATATCATCAGGACATATTACTCACTGCTTGGTGTGCCAAGCTGCTTTGTAATGACATGGGCAATGTTGATTTTTTCGTACTGTTCGGGAATTTGCCAGGCGTCACCTTATGGGCTCTCATTGTTGGCGTGGAGAGTGCATCACACGAGTCACTTTTGTACGATTTAAAATTCGAAATAGTTTTGGCATCGGACAGAATTGAACCCGGGGTCCCAGATTCGCGATTAGACACTCAGCCACACAACCATTAATATACTAACATTACTTATTTTGGATGGAGAATATTATCTGCCCTGTAAAACTGTATCCATGTCGAGAATTAAAATTCTGAATTTTTTAGTACCAAAATTTGCAAAATTTCCTGCTTTAAGGATAAACTTAATTTAAAGACGTGATAAAAATAGATTTAGCATGTGTTATATCAAGAAAAAAAAAACTATTTTTATCTTGGCTCCAAATTAAGCTTACTCCGGCTTACTCGGACACGAAAAGCGATTATTTAAATATTTTTTCATACAAAAATTTAGAATTTTATTTTCTAAATTTCTGTACATAAAGCACTAGGGTAATTCTGGGAGAGGCGCCACTGACACAGAGGTAGTTTTCTTAAAAATAATTGTTACATGCTACTGAGGTTATAGTATAAGACAGTGCATAAGTGTCATTGAATCGTACTTTTGAAATTTTGTCGATAAAGTTTCTCGTAGGGAAGTTATCGTAATTTGTTTTATTTGTATGCTGGGAAAGTTTTTTAGGTGTCATATTTTTGGTTGTAACTTAGATTTACCTAGTTTTTATAACAAGATTCTTATTTTGTTATATGAATAAAGATTACATCTGTGGATTAGCAGCTGTTTTGAATTTTGCTTGCTTCGTTGAAAAATTTGAAAGCGTGTCATTTCACCCACAAAATCGGGAGA
Source organism: Ophonus ardosiacus (assembly GCA_943142095.1). Taxonomy (NCBI): domain Eukaryota; kingdom Metazoa; phylum Arthropoda; class Insecta; order Coleoptera; family Carabidae; genus Ophonus; species Ophonus ardosiacus. The sequence continues at coordinate 15,920,213 of OW964823.1, forward strand.
GATGACTCGGATAAGAAATTTTTCGGTACAAACGACACAGTTTTGTTTTAAGTACTTTATCATTGTTTTAGAAGAAAAATTAGTATTTTTTGTATTTATATTTTGTTGTTTCTTCAGTTTTTATAGAATAATTTATTTTTATTGAAAAGATAATACTACAAAATAAAATTAATCTCTTTTCAAAATTTTGTTACTAATACATTCGAGTATATAATTACTATCTCAATACACCCCATGTCATCTAACCCAGCATAATCGGGATAGATGACATTTTGCATTTTTTTATATTTTTTCATTTCTGTTAAGGCTTTTTAAAACTGAATAGTTTACGATAGCCAATTATAATCTACAAACACCACTGCATCTATATGTATAATATTAGAGTTATTAGACTTTTAAGAAAGGTGTGGCATCTCTCCCGGACTTACCTAATGGGAAGCAAATATTCATAATATTCTAATTTCCCATGCTACGTGTCTGCGTAACGGATTACAAACGCTAATAGGTATAGATTTAAAAAAATATCGGTACCGCCCCTTAAAACAATAGTGTGTTATAGTTTAAGAAAGAGGATATGTGCAAACATGATTTTTCACCTCCCGCTACCCTAGGTAAGGGAGGTATAGGGATCATGCTAAAAATCGGATATAGAGATTTTAGTGAATAAGCACGTTTTGATGTCCCCAGAATCCGATTTTAACATTTTTACAATGATGTCTGTAGGTATGTATGTGTGTGTGTGTGTGTTCGTGTGTGTGTGTGTGTGTGTGTGTGTGTGTGTGTGTGTGTGTGTGTGTGTGTGTGTGTGTGTGGATCTCGTGGACACGATTACTCAAATACTATCAATCAGAAAAATTTGAAATTTTGTATATCCATTCTATACTAATGTGGGAAGAGCTCATTAGTTTTTAGTGTATATCGGATAACCGGAAGTATCATTTATACAAGCTTTTAACAGTTTTTCTTGTAAAAAATTCATTGAATATAATTTTTTTAGCAACTTTTACCAATACAAATTGATTATAATGGCACAATCTTCAATTCTACGATAATAGCATTTAGTAAATAACTTGAAATAACTTTATATTATATTATAAAATAATTAATTTTTGTACATCACTTTGCCTCTGCGTCAAACAAAACCAATACTTTAATAACAAATTTAACACATTTGAACAAATGTCACTGTCACGAAGCAATTTTCATTAAAATTAATAATGAAACCGCGTTAAGAAGAATTTAGTAGTTTAAATATGATTCTAATGAAATTAAGGTTTGTAAAAATAATATATTTTCCATCATACATAAATATTAGATATACAAGATAATGCGATTTAAGTTTGATGTTTGCAGCATTATATATCAAACAGCTCTCAATAAGAACGTGATTTCAAAGTGTCAAATAATAGTTTGCAACTACACATTTACGAAATGGATAATGTACGGCGAAGAATTTACACAGATTGCGTTTTAGAGCATAAGGAAGTTGGTGATGATTTTAACAATAATGTGTGTGACGATTTTTTCTTAAAATATATTAATGATCCAAAGCTTCGCAAAGTTGGTATTTAATACTCTTATATAATTTGAAACAACATATTAGATTTTGACTATATATGATAAACCGGATGTAGTACTTAATTTGAAGCTTTAACAGATTTTTCAGGAAAAACATAATAAAATATAATCCAAAATTTCGTATTACAAACCGTTCTATTTATGGGAACAACAAAGTAGATTTTGTTTACAAACGATCAATCGGAAGTGAAACTTTACTTAAAGCTCATTGCTATTTTAAACATGGAATTGGCGGGAGGTCATGTGCTGGCCACATCAGATTTTTTAATTAAAGGGAACAGGTGAAAAGAGAATTTTGAAAGTCCGTTTATTCTTTGTTCAAAAACTTAATTTTACAAATTTTAACTGATCATAGAAAAAATATCATAAAAATAAAAAGAATTTACTCTAATCTAAACTAAAATATATATTGTAAAAAAATTCTTGAAAAATTACGAAAAATCTTAGATTCTAGGGGTAAACTAAATACACAAAATATAATCACAAATCAGCAATGAGTGTCCGTGAGGTGACGCCTGGTAAACGCCCACATGGTACAAATATGTCATCATTACCGAAATCTATGTACAACGCAGGTTGGCACACTCATCAGAAATGGGTAATGTAGGTACCGTGATGATATATTTAATTATTTTTATTTGTAAAAGAAAGCCGAAACAGAACAATAATGTAAAACACCCGTTACAAAAGGAACTACGCGCTCGTGTCGAAATTCAAACTCGTGCTTAAATAGGTTGCCTTCTGTAACTTATGTTTTAATATACTATTATAGCATTCGAAAGAGAGAAAAAATAATTACTTTTTTAAAAGTAAATATCCAATATGGTGCCCATTTAAAATAAGAGAGTTTCTATTAATATCTTGGAAACCGACATCTTGAATTATATTCTGACATTACTTTTAAGTTTGTCTCATCAAATTATGTGCTATGTATATGAAACATTTTTATGATATCTTTTAAAAACGAGATTTTCAACTATTGCTGCAATCTGTAAGTCTTACAGATCTGTAAATCTGTAAATAATGAACAAAACCGTAACGAAAGCTGCCACTCTTATGTATAATTTTATATTTATCAACAAAAATAGATGCGTTTTTGTCAGTTTTTTACAGATTTACAGATCTGTAAGACTTACAGATTTGTTGAGAATTGCAGCATATGTCTTCGGAATTTTAAATTTTTCTCAACGAAATCTGAGTCAGCACTCAAAACTGCACAACCTTGCTCATATAACCGACCTAGTACCTTTATAGTATGCGAGATCCTAAAGGTAACCCTCAATTTAAGACACCTGAAATACAATGTTAAAAATTTCATTTTACGATAGTTTGCTCCCTACTAATTTTAAGCGCAATCAAAGACAGATATACATAGATCTATTTATATAAATAGAAGTCAGAATAAAAATTTAATAAACAAAAAAACTTTTCCAGTGTTAAAATAAACAACCACAAAATTAATTTTTTACGGTAAGTTTTGTGAACATGTAGAACGACATGTACTCTTGTTTACTATACGGCTAATTATTTTGGTTTCTCTGAAGAGCACGTGGAGTAAATTATACCTATATTATTATTGCAAAGTGTTAACGTTTTTACGAGTATGTATATTTATATTTTCAAAATAGTTGTACTGAATATTGCACCTTATCAAATACAAGAAAAAAAATAAAGAGTTATAAATAAAAGTTACAAAGTTACAAATACTTAACAAGAAATATTAAAAGTGCACGAATATCTCCAACAAGTGTTGTTAAAAAAGATTAAATAATAATTGTCTTATTAAATTTACCATTACATATTAATTCACTTTTCCTAAATCGTAAATCAATATTAAATGTATATTTAAATTTTGGTATTTTTTTTTTAAGAAAAACAGTTTACTGCTTTCATTGTAACTTTTGTTATTCCATGAGGTATGTGGCTAATGGAAAATAAATATAACGGGTTATAAAATATAAAAATTTACCACTATTTACAACTTCATTATTTCGTTATAATATATAGTTATTTGCAATTACGAGGGATGTGGTGACGTCAGTATGGATTCAGTTGGTATAGTCTTTTTCTACCACACTCGAGCAAAAGTAACGTAACTACACCCCTTCCCCAAATTTTTACTATTTCTATTTTCAATAAATAATTGATTTTTCCTACGACCACTGTTAAAAGTAGTCTTTTTAACGCTTGCTTAGCCAGTTAAAAATAACAGTTTATAACACAGTGAATATTTTTAAATCGTTGTCATTGACAACGGATTAAAAGTAAAAAACAAATTTACTTTTAACACTAGTGTTAAAAAAGAACTAAATCTAGTTACATTTAGTAATAAAAATATAACTAAATCTAGTTACATTTAGTGTTCATAAGTAAATGTAGTTTCATTTTATATTTATTTTTATACTGAAATTATTTATATAGGTATTTTATTAGAAGTACACATTATTTTGAAACGTTTATTGTTATAATTTAAAACAATATTGTTGGAAGTAGAGGTTAGAATAAACAATTTTCAGTTGTTCATAGCAAATACATCATGACCTGTCATAAATGTCATTCTATAATTTTTAGTTTTTACTAATACATAACTAGGATCGTAGGAAAAATAGTGTATGATATTCGTGTTAAAAGTGATTTTATTTCGTTCGTGGGGTTTGTTTTACTCGGCTTCGCCTCGTTTCACAAACTTCCCCACTCACTCATAAAATGTCACTTTTAACACTTAGGTCATAAATAACTATTAAAAATTACGGGTATTTTATTTTTATCTAGTATCATACACCGGGCGCCTGCTTGAAATGTTATATGGGGAAAACGATATTAAATTTTTTTTTTGCACGATCAGTTATTTTATGTTTACCGTTAGGGTTTCCAAGGTAGTAGACTTTATTTACAAGGCGGAGGCGATAAGTAAATAAAAACATCGACCTAAGCTTACTTAAAAATTGTAACCAAAATTTTTTAATATCAAAATAATTTTTAAATCTTATTTTCTCAACCGGTGGAAGCGTTTACTGCCCTTAATACTTAAATAACTATTATTTTGCTGCAACTACGTACCGGTCATATATATGTCCTACCTAATTGACAGTTCTAGTACCCAAGAAAATATTTTTTCCAAGGCACACTGAAAAATTATGTAAAATTGGTATTTTATTTAGCGTTTTCTCTTTTTACCTCCCGCTACCCTTGGTAAGGGAGGTATAGGGATCGTGCTAAAAATCACATATCGAGATTTTAGTAAATGACCACGTTTTAAGGACCCCAGAATCCAATTTTAACATTTTCACGATGATGTCTGTATGTGTGTATGTGTGTATGTGTGTGTGTGTGTGTATGTATGTGTGTGTGTGTATGTGTAGAGATTTTGTCTTCGTTCTAACTCAAATACTATCATTCAGAAAATTCTGAAACCTTGTATTTCTATCCTATTCTAATATGAAAATAAGCCATTATATTTTAATGTAAATCGGATAACCGGAAATGGCACTTTACCTGAAGCTCATAATGGTTTTTCTACAAAAAATATCATTAAATGCCATTTTTTCGCATTTTATATCTTATGAAAATTAAAGATTATTGAATTTTCTACAAGAATACATTAACACTTTTTCTATATATTTTGCAGATAAATTTAAAAATAATTTTTTTTATTAGTCCCGAAGCCTAAGATAAATACAATTCTTTTGTTACACAGTTCATATTTCAAATGAATGTAACTGACAGTAAATGTCACTGTCAAAAAACTAATCACTTCAAATTAATAATAGTGACATTTTAAAAAGAAAATAGTAAATATATCAATAGTTTTATGCAATGGAACAGTTTGCAGCGTTACTAAATACGTAAGTATGTATTTGAATTAATAAAAATGGATAGGAATATGTGACGAAGGATGATTGTTGCGTAACTATTATTGTGGTCCGGATGCGGTTATTCGCTACCGAAAATCGGTCACTTTAATATGTTCTTATGTATGAATGCTATAATGATTGTGGACAAGGCGAAAGAAGAATGTTGTTAAAGAGTGAAGTGAGTCAGCTGAGCTCTTACTCTTATCCCTTTTCTTATTGTTACTATTGTTTCCGGGTTTTTGCTAACCCACTAAGTGGGAAACGCGTGATTTTATGTACGTATGTTTATGTATGTAAAAATTAAATAGCGGGAGGTTTTGTGTTGGCCACATCAGATTTTTTGTAATAAAAATTGTAACTGATTTTATTTCTGAGCAAATTTTAGATTTTGAACTTTCCTCTAAAATTTATAGGTAACTACAATAAATAAAATTAAAAAATATTGTGTTCCCTATACATAGCAGATTTAAGTAAACACCCAATATATAAAAATCAATATTTAGTCACAACATGTTAAACCTCATTTGCACCGATTGTCCTTACGCGCACGATTAGGCGCAATGCGAAATAATGTTTATGGCAACGTCAACTAACATTTCCAGCTTTGCATAAGGCTTAATGCTTCAGAATTAAGAGCAATGCGTAAGAACAAAAGACTGCAAACTTCTTACCTGAACCGTCAACTGTTAGTTTATTTAGTAAAAGTGACATTTTACAGACTGTTGGCTTCAAAAAAATCGCAATTTTAAAGCCGATTGGCAAAAAAGTATTTTTCTATTTAATTTCCGATTCTAACTACAATTATTTTTCTTTTTCAGGTCGCATCATCCCAGACTTTAACTACGACTTCGACGAGTTATTAGGGCGCAAAAAAGATGGCTTCAAAGTAAAGAAAAAATACCGAAAGTTCATGCTGCCGCTGTTGATAGCGTACAAATTAAAATTCTTCGCATTGATTCCCGTGTTGATTGGCGGGTTGTTACTGCTAACAGGCGCCACTGGATTGGCTGGCTTCTTCTTCGCATTATTCGCCGCAACAATGGGACTTACCAAGGGTCATTAATAACATCGTATTCCGATTATTATAGAAAAAAAATGTAATGGTGATTCAGTTCATTTATTGTACAAGTGTATACAATTTTATAGATAATTTATTTGACACAGAATAGAGAAAATCATGTGAAGCAGTAATCTAAAAGAGAAAATGTTATTTGATCAGTACATTACTTTTCACATCACATTGCCATTTTAAAGCCTGTTCAGATGATCATCCAAAGTAAACAAATTTGTAATGTAATTTATTCATATGAACTCCGTAATGCAACACTGCAAGCTATCATATTACGTCATCAATCAATTAACCAACCAGAAAATTTACTCCACTTCCATGGTAACAATGGCATGTGTAGCGACTACTCTGATCAAGCTGTCATACCTGACATCGCATATTTATACATGCATATTGCAGCGATGTTAAAAAGTATATGTATGTATTTAAATTAAATAATATGTGTATCCATGTTCGCATGATGTATTATGAATTATACAATACGCCTGCATTGTTACGATGTAGTGATCATAAGTATCATACATACTCGTATGACATAAATGAAATGATTCATGTAATAAATGGAATACAGTTTTGCAATATGTTCCTAAGTAGTCATCTTTTGTAAAATAGTTTCAAATTTCAGTTAAGATTTAAATTAATATAATATTGCATTTTATTAATTATTAAATTAATAATAATTAACTACTTTAATGTTCCAATCTTGACATACGAGTTAAGTGATTCAGTGGAGCTCTTACTTTCATCCCTTTTCTTATTGTTTTCGGGTTTTTGCTAACCCACTAAGTGGGAAACGCGTGATTTTATGTATGTATGTATGCACATACGAGTTCCACCCACATCAGTTGATATATGATAAATATTGTCCTCGACATTCAATTTCTTGGCAGTTACCATAGTAGCGTCCGTGCAATGGGCTACTTGCGTACCTTTTTTTATTTAATATTTTTGAAGAGAAGGTAGAAACTTGCTACCCATATTTTTTCTTTTAACAAATTTTTATTAATTAGCCAGAAAAAAAATTATGAAATTTGATTATTTGAATTCCCGCCATGTATGACGTAGAATTACGCCGCACCAATGAATAGTCGTAAAGTCACAGCGTGGTGCCGTCCCATATTAATGGTATGTTTGTGCGGGTAATGTAGATCACCTGTTTGACGTTTCAATAATAGTTTGGAGGTTAGTATTTTAGTTTATCTTTTTGGTATCGATATTTTAAATCACAAGTAACTACCTATGTGTTTATTTATTAAGTAATTAATGTATTTGAGAGAGCAGAGAGAGAGAAAAATGAACTAATGTTAAATTCAAATTAAAACTTTCTCGCACGCCATGCCATCTATTGATAACATTCTTAAACATGATTCCCCTCCCCCAGTTCAATATAAAGACGTCACAGAAAATTTTCTTTCTTAATTTAGTAAAAAACAAATAATTATTTTAAAATAAAATTTATATTTTTATATATGTTTTCAATATAACATTACGTATATAGTGACAGAAATCGGATTTTCAGTACCACCCAAGTAGCCCATTGGAGTCATTTACACTTGAGAGTTGAGATGAATGACAGAAAATAATGTCAGTGACGTTTTAAAAATATGACAACAATAAGTGTATTGGTTTGTTTTTTAAAATAAGTACAATAAAACTAACAATAATACGAGCAATAATAGAAAACAGGGAAAGCCTTCAATACCTTCAATATTGTGTAAACCTTATCCGAGAAATCAATCAGCGTCTTCGAGATTGTCCTTCCTCGGCCAGAAACGGGCCTCGGCGACAATTTTTCTCTCGGTACGCGATTTCATGGGCTTGATAAATAAATAACTATTTTAAAATCTTAGCACGTATGGCTATTTTCTTTATTATCAAAATTAGAGTTACAGCAAATAATTTTTGAAAATTATTTATGAAACTGTAATGCATTATCTTTCTGCCATAACACTTGTACCTTCACTTTTTGAGGTTTTATCTTGACGTTTACCTGATTTATCATCTTTTATGTCAAACAGTTCGAACTGTCTAAGATTCAATTTTCTCTACATTTATGGCTGTATTTTGTTGAAATCAGAACTTTTACAGATCTGTACATCTGTATATAAGGTAATTAAGAAAATCGCAGTAAAGTTACTACTCTCATTAATTTTTATTAAATACTTTCAGAAGATATGAAAATATAACGTAATTCATTCAGTCGGAGGTAGTCAGTATCTCTTTACACCAAAAAGTGGAATTTAAATTCGTCCACAACTTTGTAATTTAAACGAGAGGTCTGAAATTAATAATAAAGAAAATACTCATATGTCCCTATTTTTTCAATCACCCAGTAAATAAATGCTGCAGTCAAATATTCAAGAAAAAAAAACAAGTGTACGTACATACATTTCCAACAATACCATTAACTAATTTAACTTTTTAATTAATAATTGTTTATGTATTTAATTGTTTTTATTTATTTTATTTGTTTACATTGTGCCCCTAACATTAAAACGAAATGTTATATACCCTTTTATTCTTACTATGTACTTCAATTCGGAGGGACATAGGGACATATAAAAATGCAAATTCAGAAAAGAACTTATTGTACATTTCTCATAAAATGGTAATGAAAACACATCGGAAAACAGTGCACGCTTCTAGGGTCTAAATTTCCTGCGAATAAAAACAACTTACCGCTTCTAATCACAATGGCTGGTAGCACAAGCCCTGTTCTAACTAAAACGCTGTTTTAAGAAATGTCAAATTCAAATTGCAATGTTTAATTTCACCCTTATGTGTAAAGAACGATTTTTAAAAAAATATTTGATTGAATACAAACTATGTGCTGCTTCAAAATCATATTTTAATATATTTGATGTTATTTATTTTTGTTATTAAATAATGAAATTTGACATTTCTTAAAACAGTGTTTTAGTTAAAACAAGGCTTGTGCTACCAGCCATTCTTTCTTTTAAGCGCGTAAATTTGAATCAATCCTCTAAATAAAAAACAGAGTATAATAATGTATAGTTCCTAATTTAATTACAAATTTAAATGATATTGGGTGTTTTTTTTTCAAACTAAATTTTCTTTCATAATATTATCGACGAAAAAATATATATAAAAAGTAGGTATGAAAGAAAATTTAGTTTGTTAAACCACGCATTAAACTCTTTATAAAATGAAATGTACGATAATATGGAATAATAATTTCCGTTATTTCCACGAACTAAAGTAGGTACTTCTATAACTATCCGTCAGGCGAAGCTAGTTTTACCTCTGAATAACAGATGGCAGCGCCACACAATTTCAATGCTACGTTAGAACATGAACTTGTTAATATTTAGGTCAATATGTAAAAAATGTAATTATCAAAAATGGCTATTAACGTGGGTAATATCCACATACAAGCTGTACTACTGTTATAAATTATAGATTTAATAATTACATACTGCATATTTGCTATTGCTATTATACATAATAGGCTACTGTAAAATATAAGGTGTGATCTCAGGCGAAGATACTAACCATACAGTTTAAAATAAAATGCGCCATCAACCTCTAGGTTAATATTTATATGTATAATTTATTGAAATGATTAATATATTTATTGTTTTATAGACAAATTGTGTTTTCTTACCCTCCAAATTTTGTGCGCAGTCTCAGTACTTTCTAAACGAGCCTTTCAATGAAATAAGGAAGAGATTATTTTCTGTGAAAAATGTTGTTATTTATTTCCAGATAGAGTGGTAAAAAAATTGACACACTGACCTGTATTACTAGCGCACTTTTATATTAAAAGTGCTTTGATGGGGTGCAGTTTTACATTATATTCTTATCAGGAGTGTTTATTGTTAAATTTATGTATGTAAATAAATAAATAATTTCACAGAACATGCACATATTTTTGAAAAACCTGGTAAGTAACAAAGTTCATTTTGACGGATTCTATAGTCAAAATTACATAAGTTTACCAATTTTCACTGGTTTTTTATTGTCTATTTCACATAAACTGTACCAGTAAATCAAAGATTTTAAAAATTGATATACTAATGTAATTGTCTCCATAGAGTCTAATAGTGTTTGTATAAGCACCAAGTCACAGAATAGACATTCATACAGAAGCGACAGTCAGAGAGAGAAACGAAAATTAGAGAGAGAAAGAGTATGCCAACAAATTTAAAGGGCTAATCGAATAAAATCGGATTGTTTCGGCATATCTTCGTATCTTACGATTCTTTGTTCTTTTCATTATCTCGAAGTGAACATTTTCCGTCAGGGGTCAATAATAAAAGTATATTGAGACTCACAAATTGATTTCTAATAAGAACAAATATGTTATATTTTCAAAAAACGATAGGAAAAATCGTTATCATGAGGAAAATCATTATATTTCACATATTCTGGAGGAACTGTTGTCTCAGCTTGTCACGCCCATGTATTTTACGGTTATGGCTAATTCAAGCAAACCAACCACGTCTTCTCACTTTTGACATATGTCATTTTGTGAACCGTTTGTGAATTTTACAAGTGGTGTTAGTTTCTAATAAAATGGAAAAAACGAAGAAGGTAGAATCGGGAGGACTTGTTTGTTCATATAAAAACTGTGTAAGGAGATTTAAAAAATGGAGAAAGCGAAATGTAAGTTTTTTTTGTTTCCAAAAGATCCATAAATGTAAGTAATGCAAAACGACTTCTATATCATGCAAAATGTATATTCACTTAATAAATGTAGGTGTAAAATGTGGCTCAAGGCCTGAGGAAGAGAAGATTTGATGGAGAAGGATATTTGGGACATATTTATTGAATCTGACGTTTGTGTTTCCCACGTCAAAGATATAGAAAATTCTGCATTGTATTGAATTTGTAAAATTCACGTATTTGTTCAATAAAAACATAATTATGTTTATTTTATGATTTCTTCTTAATTCGTTAATAAAATTAAAATTTTAGTACTTTAGTGTTCTAATTTTTCTTTTACCATATAAAACAATTTGAATTTCGCGCGTAAATTTGACAACAAATTTAAAGTTCAAGGTCATAAACATCAAATCGCAACAACAATGGTGTAAACAAGGAGTGTCGCTTCTGTATATGTCTATTCTGTGACCAAGTTGTGAGTGAAATATAAAAAATTGAAAATCAAATTCTTGATCTTTTCGTCAAAGTATTAAAATAATTGAATTAAGAAAATCATGTAGGCCGTGGAAAACAAAATTTGTACTATCGTATTAAACAGTTATTTATCTGTCAATTGAAATTAAGTTGCAAAAGTTAAATAGTTAGAACTTAATGAACTTTTTAAAGTATAGTTATGTGAACATATTTAAAATAAAATAATTATAAAAAATATGAACCATGTTTTTTTATGCTCAATAATTCTAGAAAGACCCATTACACATTTTTATTGAATTATTTTTAAGAAAAAAATATTCTCAAACATTTCATTTAGAATAATTTGTACCACTAAAAAAAGAAAAAAGCAACAAATGAACAAAAAATATGATAAAAATTAAACTAATCGCTAAAATAAATGTTTAATTCAACAATGTTAAACAAACCAGCTCATACGTACCTAATTAATTTATTTTGTGCTTAACACATTGTATACTTGTATTTATATTTAATTGCAATAAATTTACACTTGAGATGGAGAGATAACCGTGGATTGCAAGAAATACAGAAATAAATTACTGCAAATTTATATTTACGCACGTTACAAGCGGTAGTAAATAATTGTAGTAATGCAATACTTGACACTGGAGTTATTAGGTTGAGTTACTGTACTAATAAATTGGATGATAACAACTAGATTTGGTGAGACACTTGTCTAACGACAGAAAAAAGTAATATGTATAGTACAATCACGTTAACGTGAAAACTCGAATATATAGACTGCTTCGTAGTTTGAACAAGTTATTTTCTACCTTATAACGAGAACAACCTAACTTTCGTTAATTTGAACACAGTGTATTCACTGCTTGTGGACTTCCCCTATTTATGTACTTATAAAACATAGAAACAGCTTAAAAGTTGATAGAAGTATTATTGCTGTGCGGTGTTAGTTGTGCTAATATTATTTTATCAAATATTATTTTTAATTATCTTTCCAAAAAACTTTACCTCTGTGTGAAAAAGCAAAAATTTTGTCTGAACATGACAATGGTGTTAATATAACCATATTATCAAAGAAATATGGCATAGCGACGTCCACTATTTGGAATTTAAAAAATCTGTTGTGGACAGCACAAGACCTCCCGTCATTTCCATATTAGGCTATATAAGTATTATATTGCACTTTGCTATCGAAACGTCGTTTTATAGCAAAATATTACAGAACTTTACCCAAATATTGTTTTTTCTTGTATTTATCATGTCTTCTGCACACATATAATTCTATTATATTTTTCATTGTATGAGGAAGTTCCTAAATGTCACAGATTCTTCCAATTCCTTAGCCAGATTGGCGGTATTTCTGATGGATATATGCATTTTACCTATAATTTCAAATATTTAATTAATAAAACAATAAGAAAGACTAAATGTACTTCCCAGAAAAAGCTATCACAATGTCACTAAAACTGTTGATTTTTGACACTGACATTGATATCTGTCAGGATATCTCTCATTTACAAACTATGTTATAGACATTTGAATTTGTCAACTGGTTTCCTTAGTGTAGTTTCGCCTACTCGACTTATTATATCTCGATATTCTATATATTATAGCGTCTTTATCTCTATATTTATAGAAAATATAATAAAAAATTTAAATGTATCAGATGTAGAATTTTGTTCTTCAAAATTATTAATATCAAAAATTTTCAAAAAATAATATTTGGAATTTTTTTTTAAAAAAACTATTACTTCCTGTTGATCAATTGTTACCAAAACCTTTTCAGCTCTTCCAAGGAATGTCAAATTGAGGAATTCATAGTTAAAAAGGTTTTATGTCTTTGTAGTTTTGAGGAATCGTCCCTCCAACATCCAGCCATACACACACACACACACACATATACAAACATACATCCACACACACACACACACACACACATCATTGTAAAAATGTTAAAATCGGATTCTAGTGACCTTGAAACGTGCATTAAAATCTGAATATGTGATTCCAACACGTCTCTTAGCGAGAGGTAAAAACAAGAAACTTGCGATAAATAAAACCGTAAGAAAGGTGATAAAGCCGGATAAAAAAACGCACTTTAAAAATAGCTGAATTGCAAAAATTAAATTTAAATTAAATGAAAACCCTGGGTCATTTAACACTAGTTATGACTGGCTTCAGCGTTTCACAGTTCGACATGGAGTGCGATTTTTTAAAATTATTGTTTGTATACATATATTATAATAAATTTAGCTTAATAAATATTTGTATGTATGTATTTATATATATTTAATAAGGGTGCGCTTTTTATTACTTATAATAATTTTATAAACCTTCGGTGATGTGAACAGTTCGATAATATGAACAAGCCTAGATTTATTTTGTTCGTACTAACGCGATTGTACTGTACTTCTTTTTACAAATTAATGCGAACATTAATGCGGAAATAACCGAGCGAGTATAAATGGTCTGGATAAGTAAATAGTGTGCATATAAGGGAAAGGGTTCAATGTTTTATGATTTAATTGGTCGACTATATAAGTAGCGAGTACAACAGAGAATTATTTAATTAGAATTTGTGATAGTTACATAGTGATATAACACTGAAATTGAATTAAATGAGATCCTCCACCATAACAAAAAATAGTGTTGCCGCAAGACCATGATTAAGACCATCATATTGGTCTCGAATGAAAAGTCAAAACGAGACGTGTCTTGTCGATAAAGTATTGAAGTATGGATATAAGACTCGACTGCAGTTCTTCCTCGATATTTTTTCCAAAAGTGCTTCGAAAATTAAGAGTAACGCTGTTAATACTGTTTGAAAATTCGTAAAAACATGAGAAATATTATATTTTTTTTCAAATATTGTATTGCAATAACGCATTTTTAAATCTTATGTTCCTGAAACCTTAATTTTGTAAATATAAAAATTCGAGTACTATATTAGAAATTCGCAGATTAGGCTTGAAGCTTGGCTTAAATTTCTAAAAATTGTAAATATTATAAAATAGGATTAATACTCGTATTTATGGTACATATACATAAATAATGAAATAAAAGCATATTTACTCCATAGATTTTAGTACATAAGACAAATTCATTAACTATTAGATAAATTATATCACCAGCTATGAGTGCCCGTGAGGTGGTAAGCGCCCACACGGTAAAATATATCGTCATCATTACCGTTGTCTACATGTGTTGTAGATACTGGCACACCCAGAAATGGGTAATATGCCGTGATGATATATTTATTTATTTATTTACGTAGTATACAGTGTGTCCCATTTAGAGGTGCCACCATTGGGATCTCGAGAACTATAAGAGATACGATGTCGGTTAAATGGAACTTTTTATGCGCCTTTGGGAGGCCATCTCAGATGTGCTTTTATTTTTCCAAAAATTCTCATAGGGCACTAGATAATGACGAAAAACTGAATATTGTTGATTTTTTCTTTTTCAAATAACTTCTAAACTATTAATAATTGAGAAAAAAGTTTCAAATATAAAAGATAGATATTTTTATTATCTAACCAGTGGCGTACGGAATAAATTTTTATATCCATAAATTTTTGAGATATAACACAAACTTATATTTTTTTAAATGGAACCCATATCTGATTTTAGACTCAAAAAAATTAATATTTTTTTCTCTTTTCAACGATGTAAGGGTTATTATGTTTTATATTTGTTTTGCCTTCAAAATTATTATTTTTTCCTTATTTTGTATTTAATTTACAATTATTTTGAAAATATTGGTAGATTTCTATTTGGAAATACTCCTTGTATTTCAATAATTTATTTTGTTAGAAAATTTTGCTCAAAATTCGTATCAAATTAATTTTTATAATATTTTGTATCAGGTCGCCCTTGGCACATCATAGTGTAATTTGTAATTATGAGTCTAGAATGAAAATATTAAGTAATAAAGGCATAAAATAAATTATTTTGATCAAATCCAATATAATTAATAAAAATAATAATGTTTTTTTGGGAAATAATAAGAAAATTCAGGAAAATAAAGAGAAAAATTAAATTTTAGGAGCAAAACAAATATAAAACATAATTACCCTTACATCATTGAAAAGATAAAAAAATATTGATTTTTTTGAGACTAAAATCAGATATAGGTTCCATTTAAAAAAATATAAGTTTGTGTTATATCTCGAAAATTTACGGATATAAAAATTTATTTTGTACGCCACTGGTTAGTTAATAAAAATATCTATCTTTTATATTTGAAACGTTTTTCTCAATTACTAATAGTTTAGAAGTTATTTGAGAAAGAAAAAGTCAACAATATTCAGTTTTTCGTCATTATCTAGTGCCCTATGAGAATTTTTGGAAAAACAAAAGCACATCTGAGATGGCCTTCCAAAGGCGCACAAAAAGTTCCATTTAACCGACATTTTATCTCTTATAGTTCTCGAGATCCCAATGGTGGCACTTCTAAATGGGACACACTGTATAAACCCAATATTTAAATATTTGTAATGTTATTTCTATGATATTAAGTGTACTAACAAAACTGAATTTTCAAGTTAATTAAAATTATTTCCAATTTTCAAACAGAACAACAGTTATTTTTCTACAGTCTATATACAAAACAGGCATTTGCGCTCGCTTTTGTCAACGCAAAATGCCACTTTGCCGTTCATGCGCGACAAATTAAAATAGACGCTCGCTGTCCGAATTTCTAATTATAAAATGTTGAGAAATGTCACTTGTCTACATTCTTAATGGGAACGTTTAATCAGGAACTAATGACAATTAGTTACACATTTACCATCTCCACAAGTCAATCTGACATGACTGGCCTGTCGGTATATTACATAACCAAACAAAATGCTGTACTGCTGTGTGAAGGAATAAAGAAATAAAATCAGGCATTCATTTACAAAAACGAAAGTAAGAAATGTTCAGATTAGATTGAAGCAATAGCTCAAGAAGAATGGAAAATAACGATAAATTAAAATTTAAAAAAGATGATCGTTATTTATCGAATAGTACTGTAAGTACAAAGTGTAGATTTTTTATTTTTTGGTGGAGGACCCTGCAGCGCCTGTAGAAAAAAATCTTGTGTGTGTTTCAAGTGCAAATGGACATTGTCATTTTGCGCTCAAATAGCAATTGTATATCAAGTGCTGAAACTGTTTATCGGACCAAAACAAAAGTTGCATCGTTTGTGTTATACAAACTATATTTTCTATTCCTGCAAGATAAAAAATAAGGAAATATATTTTTTTAATATTTCGACATTTATTGTCAATTTTTACCTCTCGCTAAGCCCTATTCTACAATAAGTCGTTAGTCGGTGTCGGATGTCGTACGCGTGCGCACTACGCAGAAATTTGGCAGTAGGCGTTGCGGCTATCGGCTGTCGGAGTCGGAACACAAGTTGGTCATTTCCCATCTTTTCCGACAACGACATTGAAGGTCACGTCAACAGAAATTTGGAAACGAATGATATGACGTTGGATGTAATAATAATATATTATGTACAAGAAAACAGTAGTCTGTATGACAAAATAAATAAATTATACAAAGATTTAAAAAGAAAAAAAATATTCGGGGACAAATAATAATCATAACTTTAACTACCTAACCTTAGTGTGACAGCAAGTTTAATATCAGTTGGCAAAGGTTTTCTGTAATCGTGGTTTCAGAATATCATGCAACTGATCAAATTGTTGTACAGACATTCTCGTAAATTTAAAAAAGTCTTTGTAATCACTTGACTTGAAATATGAAAATAATTTTCTGTGCGCACCAAAATTATGCCTAACATCAACGGTAATATTACAATTAAATTAAAATAAATTGGAAGAGATATAGTATCCATAACCTCACTTAAAAGTGACAGTTCGCTACGACAGCTTCCGACTCTTGCGACTATTGTAGAAAGCAATGTCTGGTGCTGCTAACGTCAAACGACTTACGACAAGCGACAACCGACAAACGACTCAGTTGTAGAACAGGCCTAAGAGATTCATGCTAAAATTCGCATATCCAAATTTTAGTGGATAAGAACGATTTAAGGTCCCTATAATCCGATTATAACATTTTTAAAATGATGTCTGTGTGTGTGTGTATACTACAAAGATAAAAAATAATTGAAATCATCCCCTATTGTACCGCTTGAGATATGATTTTTCAAAAACGCTGAAACACTCTTTATTTCTTATCAAAAGCTTGAGAAATGATGGGTTCTCCATACAAACTTTCATTCACTATTTCACCCTCTTCAAGTTTTATTTTCGCGACAAAAGGTAGCCTATGTCCTTCTTCAAGGATGAATCTATCTTTGTGCCAAAATTCATCAAAATTGGTTCAGCGGTTTCGGCGTGAAAACATAACGAACAAACAGAGAGACAGACAGAGTTTACATTACAAACAAAAAATTAAACTCATTACATTATTCCTAATATCGTAATTACGCTAATCTATATACTCTATACCAGGTAGGTTTTATATTATCTGTGCTCTATACATAATTATATAAAAGTCAGTGTTTCCTAAACTGTGGTCTGCAGTCTTTGTAGGTAAAGTGTCACATGGCCTATTAAAATATATATTAAAATGCTCTTGCATAAAAAGATTTTTTTTTTAATTACATACTTATATTTTTATCTCTCGCTAAGAGAGGTATTGGAATTATGCTAAAATTCGCATATCCAGATTTTAGTGGATAAGCACGTTTTAAGGTCCCTATAATCCGATTATAACATTTTTACGATGATGTCTGTGTGTGTGTGTGTGTGTGTGTGTGTGTGTGTGTGTGAGAGAGAGAGAGAGAGAGAGAGAGAGAGAGAGAGAGAGAGAGTGTATGTGTGTGTGGATGTGTGGATGTTGGAACCACGGTTTCGCAAATACCATAAGACTTGAAAAATGTTTAACTGCAGTTTCCTCAATCTGACATTCCTGGAAAGAGCTGACATTCTGAAATTTTTTTTTGGAAAGTACATTAAACCTTTCTTATTGTTTTATTAATTAAATATTTAAAATTGTTGGTAAAATGCATATATATCCATCAGAAATATCATCAATCTTGTTAATGAATTGGAAGAATCTCTGACATTTAGGAACTTCCTCATACAATGAAAAATATATATAATTAGAACTGTATGTGTGCAGAAGACATGTTAAATACAATAAATAACAATATTTGGGTAAAGTTGTGTATTTTTTTTTGTTATAAAACGAAGGTTTGATAGTGAAGTGCAATACAATACTTATATAAAATAAAATGGAAATGGCGAGAGGTATTGTGCTGGCCACAACAGATTTTTTTCTTTTAGTGTAATTTAAAATGACTTAAATTCGATGGTCACACGATCGTTACTCTGTATGCACTTTTGCAGAAATCCAAAGCAAGAGGAATCCGTCGTCAAATCTGGAAAAGAGGGGACTACTAACCAACATTGTTTGGGATACACTGCTATGCCTTATGTAAAAAACGTTATAATAAAATTATTATTAAACTGCAATAAACTTTAAAAAACCTTTACAATACATTAATTTTTAATAATATTTCAAGGTGAAAAATTTGAAACCAGTATATAAACAGATTAAACATCCAATATTTCACTTCTAATTTTAGCATCATGGCGGCTAAAATTATAATTTTACTTGTTGCTACTCTCCTGACAATCGGTAAGTTCAAAATATATAATTGCAAGAATTAAGGCTCTATTCTGAACAAATCTGTAAGTCTTATACCCAGTTGCACCACTGACACTTAAAATTTAAACATGGGTTTTTTTTTAATTAATGTTAATTCCTGTCGAATATTTTTTTAATTATAGTACAAAATTGAATTGGCTAACTGAATAAAACCAGGTTTAAATTTTAAGTGTTAGCGGTGTTAGCCACTACAGATCTGTAAATCTGTATACCTATAATGAGCAAAATCACAACGAAAAATGCCACTGTTATGCATAATTTTATATCATCAAAAATAGATGCGTTTTTATCACTATTTTACAGATATACAGATCTGTACCACTTACAGATTTGTTCAGAATATGCCTCTAAGTTATGGTATAGCAAAATTGGTTTCTATATCAAATGCTAGCTAGTCGTCTGTTTTAAGCTCAGACTATTATATATTAAGGGTCGGTTTGATAAACTTCCAGTTCAATTTAGTTCCACAGTAAATTTAATTATTATGAACAAATTCGAATAAGTTTCCATGTTATTAAGACATTAATGCCCGGTTTCACCGTAGACGAATAAATAGTTTATTCATCAGTTAAGCTATTCGTCGAATAAAATAGCATATTTTTGTTCCACCAACGTCAGTTAGCAGTTATTCGACGAATAAATCGTCAATTAAATTATCTGGAGATTTTTGCCCAGTTAAATATTTATTCAACGAATAGTTTGACATTTGACATTTTTATTGTGCGTGTTATAATATAATTGTTCAGTGGCGATCAGAAGAATATTTACAAAAGGTACCAATATAAAACGGATAATAGTTGTTATTTATATTTCCGTCAATATTAGAATCTCATCTTCATCATTGTTGACATCTGATGATGAAGAAATTGTTATTCAGGCGAAAAAGGAATGATCCCTATAATCACATGATCATAATTTATATTCAATTTGACGAAGTAGATTTTCGCATGCGATTCCTCTACATCGGAATGAAAATCTAAATCGGTTTCAGAAGACATTCAGAACTCATATTTAATGACGACACGATGCACTGACATAAGCATTAGTGATTCTTTCGAGATGAGATATTTCTCGATTCTCGTCTCGCCTCGTACTCGAGATTTCTCGTCTCGACGAGACGAGACAGAATTTAAAAACTATTTTACGAGACGAGAAATTTAACATATTTTTAGTTACATCTGTCTCTATTTAGCTACGGCAATTTTGAACAAAAAGATAATAAAGTAGTTGACATTTTATCTGTCAGAATTTGTTAAGTGTGCATTACACGAAGACGTTATTCTTTTCAAGTGACTTGAAAAGTTTTCTCTCTCGCACAATGACATGAGTGCAAGAGAGACAAATGAATAGACTTTTAACGAAAAACTCTTAAAGAAAAACTGGAACAAGCGCTACTTTTTCTAAAAAGTCCCTACAAATTTTGACTGTCAAGTAACTGTCAAATGACTTAAATGTCATTTGTGTTTATATTTTTGATGTGTACAAGTAGTGTTATAAGTAATCGATATTAAACTGAAAAATGGCAAAATAGGATAGAGAAGTAATTGAAACCTTGATGGCTATGTATGAAAAATTCAAGTGATGAAAATTCAATGACAACTTAATGTAAGTATAACTTAAGTTTTGACACTTGGATAATTTAATTCACACAAAACTTGATCGTGTAAATATACTTGAAAGGTCACTTATAAAGTCACTTGAAAATAAAAACTTCATCGAGTAATCCACGTTTTATCTTTTTGCGTTATTTTTTTTAATGTTTTATTACAGATTAGAAAATGCTAGATAAATATTAAATTAATAGAATTATAACATAATAAAATTTGCACAAGTTATAGGTCATAACAAATTTTGACAAATAAAACGACAAATATTTTTTATCTTTTTGTTCAAATTACAATTAATACAAAATTGTATGTTTAATAATTAGATTATGGGACCAAAATATACATATCAAATTTCCGTCGGCCATAATCTCAGCCGAGACGAGATTCTTTTAAACGAGACGAGAAAAATTTCAAGATGAGACATAAATTTATGAATTTGAAACGAGACGAGACAATGAGTTTCTCGTCTCGACCGAATCGCTAATAAGCATTAAATTAAAAAATTAAATTCTTTATTTTTACGGTAACGCTTTGGGAAATTGATTTTGAAATATGTATATTGAACTGTCATAAAAGAACCTAGAATTTTGTTTATTTTTAGTTATTTTAGCGGAATTAGAAAAAAAGTTGTACTACGTTATGAAAACGTAATATTGTTTGATTCACATAATTTGCAAAACTCGCTTCACTCGTTTTGGCAACAATATCACACTTTTCATAACTTATTACGTAAATAACTATTATGAAACCGCCCTGTGCCTAAATGTTTTTATTTCTTTTGTATAGTTATATGCAATGGACAACTACAATGTGCTGAAAATATGGAATTTACGCCTTGTGGTACAGCATGTCCACTAACCTGTGAGTTGGCAACGAATGAATATTGCATCAACGTGTGTGTCGCAGGTTGCGAATGTATAGGTGGATATGTATTGAATTCACAAGGAAAATGCATTCATCGTGACCAGTGCTAAAGTAAGTTAAAATAATGTAACAGAACTTCATGAAAAATGTGAAATGAGCACGCATCGTTCTCCCACTGGTTTAATAACAACAAATTATACCTTAAAGGGTTCAAAACAACTTACATTAACTTTAGAAATTACCACAATATAAATACAATAAGGAGGTATGTGACCAAATTTTTATTTGTACATAATATGATACTAGACAAGAAATAAAATACCGGTATTTTTTTTCGATTAATTATTCATACTTTACGAAAAAGTTATTATTAAAAATTTGGGGAAGGGGTATGTGACGTGAGCATGGTGGAATAAAACGGATAGCCTGAGAGGGAAAGAGACGGTTATATATAATTTAGACATTTATGTCAATGGTACTCTAATGGAAAAATCACAAAAAATAATTTACACTTGTAAAGCAGCATTTAAGCAACTGCAAAAGATCAGTTTAGAATATCACCAGCAAATAGTCCAAATATTTCGGGCTTAAATGTTTTTGATGCATTATCAAAGGAACTTGTGTAAATTCATCTCATAATTCCTTGAAATATAAGCTAAAATATTATCTATAAGAGAAATGTTTTTATAGTATCGAGGAGTACTTGAAGCAGTCCTTATTTCCTGCGGAATCCAGTTTAGGACCCTCCAACTTAACTAAACAATATTAAGCATTGTTTTGTATCAAAGGACTATGAATAAATAATACTACATTATTATTTGTATTTTCATTATTATTATTATTATTATTGTTATTATTATTATTATTATTATTATTATTATTATTATTATTATTATTATTATTATTATTTATGTTTGACTAAATAAATATACCGTGTGTCTATTTTTTTTCCGAACATAGGAAATTCAATGTTAAAATTTTGATTTCGCAATATCTCTTTACCTATTAATTTTAAAACAAAAGTGTAATGAAGAAAAACTGCGAATGAGTACCAAGTACGTTGTTCAGTTGTTTGTATGTATGAATTAGAAGCAAAAGAAAATACACGATTTAAGGAAATTATCAGTGCCATGAAAAAAAAAATTATGTTTCTTGTTTCTGATCTGTCTGACAGATTTAAATTTTACTTTAATTTTATTATTATGATTATTATTATTATTATTATTATTATTATTAGGATAATAAGAAGACTGAATCTAGAAGAAAAAATAATAATCACAAATTCTAATAATAATAAAATAAAAAGAAATATCAAATCTGTAAGATACAGAAACAAGAAACATAAATTAATGTTTTTTTTTCATGGCACTCTGATAATTGCCTTAAATCGTATATTTTCTTTTGCTTCTAACTTTTGAACAACAAACTTTGAAATTCAACTGGTGCAATTTTTCATTCTGAACACTTTTCGTCATTACACTTTTGTTCTACAAATTAATAGGTAAGGAGATACCGCCAAATCAAAATTTTAACATTGAATTTCCTATGTTCTTTCCTTCACTTCTTATTTATTACAGATAAAAATATAGGGTCATATCGTTCAATGGATTATGTATACATAATAAAATATAAAGATAATGACATATTTATTATTATGTCTAAGTAAATAAATAAATTAAATAGACAATAAATATTTTTTACATTCCTTCATGCCATTTAAATTTAATCTAGATATAAAATATGGAGTAATATAAGTACATATTTATATATTTGATATTTTCGGTATAAATTCTTCATTTTTCTATGAACTATGTTCCGTTTTATTCGGGGATTAGTATAGGTAACAATTGATATTTGAGAATTTGTACGTAGGCAAAGGAAATGTTTCTGTATGTCCCGTTTTGTTAATACACTTAATTATATTTTTAGAAACTAGATCTCAGATTAAAATAAACTTTATGCTGTTTGATAGATCATTTATTACGCTTGATCATAAGCCTAAATTTATCAAGAGTTCTTACTTTTTTATCAAGTGCAGACACCGATATAAAAATAGCGTATATTTAAGTGATTACTATCATGAGCATAATATAGTTTTGACAGATTGCAGTTATTGTCTGCATTAATTTGCATTTAATTCGTCTTTCAGTATTGTATTAGTTTCTAAGTGTAAATTTTAGAACTTTTCGTTTGAAAATACGAAAGGAATTTTAATGAATTTAGGCTCATGTTAAAACGTTATTAAATGATCTCTCAAAGAGCATAAGTTTTATTTTAATCTGAGTTCTGGTTTCTAAAAAAGGATTTAGACTTATCATAAAAAAAAAAAATTAGTTGCACATTATTATGAAGAATAAAACATTAAGAGTTAATATCTCGACTGTAATGTAGCTTAGATGTTAACTATTATAAGAAATTTCAGTCATACAGAATTTATTCTTACAAAACCAACGTTTCGGTATGTACTTTTATACCTCCATTAGAGTCTAGAAGTATTCAAAAACAAATTAATACATATAGTATGTAGGGTGTACATTATAAAATTAAAAATAAATATATAGATATATCGTCACGGAGTATTACCCATTGCTGAATGTGCCAATCTGCTGTGTACACAGATTTCGGTAATGACGATGACACATTTGTACTAGGCGTCCCTTTACGGGCACTCATTGCTGGCGTAAGTGGCGTGGACAGTGCACCACGTTTGTACCATTTAAAATTCAAAATATATCTGATGGCGTCGGTCAAAATTACAAAATTACGTAAAATTACCGTCATCTCTGTAATATTATAATCCCATTACACAAATGATATATACATCAAAATAGATTCAATAATTCCTACAATTTATTTAAACACTAATAATCCTTCCAACCAGTAACCCAATTTTAAAATTACCCAAACCCACGCTTCATATACCTAACCGTTCTCAACATATTAATCTCCAACTAAGACATCCTAGTAATGGGATGTTCCTCGAAGCTTGTCTGGTGACATTAGTAGCTTTAGTCAAGCGTTATTTAAGGTTAAGTATATAAGCTTGTGCAGTATAGGAAGCCTTAGTCTTCCGGAACAAACATGGGAGTGATACGTTGGCGCGCGTGGGCGTTTTTAGTGTGTCTGCAGGTAGCGGTTACAGCGGCGGACCTGGTGCAGGACCTCCAAGAGGCACCGACCACGGAGGGAGTACTTGAAGGTATCATTTAATTACTGTATGAGCAAAGCATTATTATGGCATTGGCATTCTTTTATGAACTAAATTAAAGAAAATATTGGACTGAACGATTTGAATTTTGTGCCATTTTGTGCATCAACAAAAATGGGTCGTAGAAACATTTAACGAAAATGTAATTGAAACTTTTCAGATCAAATGGATTAAGTGCAAGAAAATATTGTGCGCAACTAATAGTCCGTTGACACCCAATGTTATAATGCAAGCAGTGAGCGATATATCATATTTACGATAAATATAGTTTTATTGCTGGACACAACAGAGTCAATTTTTCTGACTATAGCTCCCAGTTTTACACAAAACTGACGAGCCTATAGATTTGGACCGTAACCAATCATAAGCGTCAACATCACTATCTTGTACAGTGGCGTAGCTACATATTCAGCGCCCTGGAGCAAAAAAAAAATCGATGCGCCCCCTTGTTTCTTGGAAGACGTCCAATCAAATTTTGTATTGAATATAAAAATATAAACATATGTATTTATTTGCTGTTTAAAACATCTTATTTAATAATTCTTTATTAAAAATTCAAAGCATTTCAATAATAAAGGAAATACATATATTAATAGAATATAATTCTTTAATTACGGAATACATACTTATATTAACTATATATTTTATGAACTACTTATTAACAAAATGTGTACATTTTAAGTTTCCACATAATAAAACATCAAAATTTCCTCCAAGTTACACCGCTGCAGGGTATAATTATACTTATTGTCGCTTTTGGGATACCGCTTATTGCGCTATACACAATAAATTAATAAAATAATGCTAGAAGATTGTATGAAGTTATTACAATATTAAATAACAAATTCATTGAAAAACTGAAATAGATATTCTGCACTACACGAGGAAAAAAATATATAGCGCTAAATAGTATCATGGGCTACTTGCGTGGTACTGAAAATCCGATTTCTGTCACCATATACGTAAAGTTATATTGAAAACATATATAAAAATATAAATTTTATTTTAAAATAATTATTTATTTTTTACTAAATTAAGAAAGAAAATTTTCTGTGACGTCTTTATATTTAACTAAGGGAGGGGAAGCATGTTTAAGAATTTTATCAATAGATGGCATGGCGCGCGAGAAAGTTTTAATTTGAATTTGACATTAGTTCATTTTTATCTCTCTCTGGTCTCTCAAATACATTAATTACTTTATAAATAAACACATAGGTAGTTACTTGTAATTTAAAATGTCGATACCAAAAAGATAAACTAAAATACTAACCTCCAAACTATTAATGAAACGTCAAACAGGTGATCTACATTACCCGCTCAAACATACCATTACTATGGGACGGCACCACCCTGTGGCTTTACGACTATTCATTGGTGCGGCGTAATTCTACGTCATACATGGCGGGAATTCAAATAATCAAATTTCATTATTTTTTTTTCTGGCTAATTAATACAAAATTTTGTCAAAAGAAAAAATATGAGTAGCAAGTTTTTACCTTCTCTTCAAAAATATTAAATAAAAAAAAGGTACGCAAGTAGCCCATTAGAAAATTTTTTTTTCGCTCTGCCAAATTTTGCGCTCTCATAATTAGTGCGCCTGGAGCAGTTTGCTCCAACTGCTCCACGGTAGCTACGCCACTGATCTTGTAATGTAAATGTAAATTTTGTAGTTCGCAGATTTCCTAATCGAGTAACTTCTGTCTAATTTAATTGGCTATGTGTCGCTTATAGACTCCGAGTTCCCTATGGAGGACGTGTTCCTGCGTTTCTGGGTTATCTTTGGAATTTCATAGACCATGAGCATTTAATCGTTTTAGGCCAATCTCTTTAGTTTTTTTTTTTTTTTTAATAAACTACTACGTTGGGTTTTAGTAATAAATAAATACAGAACTTAAACTAAAAAGGTAGTATTATTCCAAACTACATGAATGTTAAGCACGTACCGGTAAAAAGAATATTATAAAAAGAAGATAACACAAAGATTATTATCGTTTAAATTTTTTCAAATAAGTTAACAACAAAAACGATATTTCGATCTTTTTGAAGTTAAATGCATCTATTATTGCGTATAATTCTGAAATAAAGTCAACATAGTTCGTTAAAAGCGGCGATGTTTATACTTAGTGAATAATTTTTAACTATTTGTTTATGGACACAAAAACTGCAACTGCTAACAAAAGTGTGACGAATGTTTATCTCTTGCCATCATCATAACTTTTGTGAAATTACTTTTAAACTATTATTGCATATTTGCTGAAGTACGTATAACAAATTCGATTATTAAAATAGCTGCAAGGTTGTATATTCATAATGTCTTTATCATTTATTAACCTCGAACAACAAATTAAGAAAATAAATTTACGATAAGTGAAATTGAATCTACTACCGGTGTCAAATCTAATTAGATCACCTTGACCTAGGAACTAGCAGTGAAAATATTTGTGTCTAACAAAATAGCACGATAGACGATACGACGATAGTGTCTAATGTCTAGTCAAGCACTATAACTCAGTGTCTTTGGACAACATTATATAGCACCGGATTTGAGGAAGAGAAGGGGGCAGTTCCGGAACACCTAGAATGTGTAGGCTCGGCTGATGATCATTTAAAAAACAAATAATAAAATATACTTTTTGCTAACAGCAAACAAGGGCATCTTTAGATTGATTATATTGAAAATCAAAAGCTTTTACTTTTACGAATCCAAATAGGCTCTTCAACCAATTTTTTTTAAATTTATTTTTCGAAAATAGACGTTAATATATGAATATTTTTCATATTTTCATTTGTATTGTGATATAATTAAGCCTGTAATTAATTGGAAGAGATTCTATACAAAATTGAAATTTACGCTGCGACGTCATACCGCCTGATGACAGAACAACGCCGCTCGTGTAGAATTGCGGAACTATTCAGTCAAACTTTTAAACATTTAAACAAGTTGACACATGAAAGCTGATGTTGATACGTTGTCAATTGTTTGATATTTGTATTTATGTGTAAAATTGTATTTAAATATTCTAAAATAATATTAAGAAATAGTGACAGAACAGATGACTAAATGCAAACGCCAATATTATGCGCGCGCAATCTCTCTCTGTCACAAGTCGGTATGACGTCACAGTCGAATTGGAGGTAAAGAAAAATTACTTTTAATAATTAATTACAGGCGTAATACATATTTTTTAAATAAAGTGTTATCTTTTTCGACATTGTTTTTAAGCGTATTATTGAAAATTAGTACCAAATATGCTAAATTTTAATGTGGTTGAAGAGCCTATTCATAATAACTGGACTAATATTTTTTTACGGATTTTCTGAAAACAAAGACAATTTTTGCGACTATGTCCATATTTTAGGGATAATGTTGTAATAAATTTTTACTATAATATTTTAATACGTATAACTGAAGTGAAAAGTTCGCATCCTATCACAGGGAGGGGAATAGATATTAGTTCGTGACTTTGTTTGGAAATATATTGCTCTTCATGGTAAAAATTTGGTAGCTGAATTTAAACATGGGAGGAGAAGTATTGAAAATGATCTTTGCAGTATAAGACCTCTACACTATTATCAGTGAAGAAAACATCAGTTTCATTCACAATGTGGCAGAGTTAGTAAAAACCCACGATTATTTCTGACTTTCATTGGGCTTTTTTTGGTTTTTTGAGCTTAATTACATATTCATAATGAGCTTAATGTTACCATATTTTTTGTATTAATTATACATAGTAAATTACATTTGACATTTCAAATGACATGTTTTTTCGTATTAATATATAAAAAAAAATTACAAATCAACCATTCACTTTTTTGCACTAATTTTGTTCTAATTTATACTTCATTATTTGCATCTTGTTAAATATAAACAGAATTAGAAAAAACCTAATATGTTAAGGTATGTTCAGAAAGAAAGCAGGTTGCCTGTTTCCGATTTACCCGCTTTACCTGCTTTAAAAATGTTCACATGTCATTAGGAGTAGGCGTTCAGAGTAAAAGCAGACAACTGCTCAACAGGCGCTTGTCAGGCAGGTACTACCCGCTTTCCTATTTTGCCGGAACGAAACCAATATTCTTATTGAGCAGATTAAAGTAAACTCTTTGTATTTTACTCTATTCTTATTAATTGCGTGGATTCCTATTTTCTTTCTACGTCGTTTCAAATTATTATCATAACAGAGAATAAAATCTTCATCCTTGGAGCTCGAGTTCCAAGACATTTTCATTTTTGTATTTATTAGTGACACTGACACTAAGTTTGACACTTGACAGTACGAGCAGAATGCCCTGTTTTCTGTGTGAACACAACCTGTACCAGCCTGCTTCGGCTTAACCGGTTTTTCACGCGCTTGTTAAGCTGAAGCGGGAAACCTGCTTTCTCTCTGAACGTGGCCTTAGATATTCGCTGCAAAATCGTGTTTTTTGCACATTGTATCTTCACGAAAACAACATCATTTTGCAACTAAACACACAAATAGATAATCTGGATTTTATTGGGTTTATTAGTGAGTTTTTTTTTTAAACTGGTTAGGTTTTGTTGGGTTGGGGAAAATAAGACCAGCCCTGCAATGTGATCATAGCAGATTGGCGATCAAGATTCGAGAAATAGCAGAGGCTGTGTTCATCTCTTATGAGTGGCTTCAAAACAAACTGACCAATAAGTTAGGAACGACAAAAACTTCTGCGGTCTCCTAACTTTTGACTATTGGTCAGAAACATGGTAGATTCCGAACGTCATCGGACTTGTTGCTCCGTTATGAAGATGATCCTGATATGGTTATGAAAATATCTGTTACTACCGATGAAATCAATATCAGCCTTAATTACGTTTGTCGACACATTAAATGTCGTATATGGGTTTACCATATCTCTCGAAAAACTTCGCAGAGACACTAATGACAGGTCGCAAGTTCATATATCTAACCTTCCATAAAATTCTATTTAAAACACAACTAGGGGACAAACATATCCTCAAAATAATTGTGCGTTTTGTGCTGCCCTCTCTGTGATAGGCCGTAAACTTTTCAATCCAACCTCGTTTAACAACAATAAATGTAGTACTGCTCGATGTAAGAAAGATGTATAATTTACTAAATACATTGCTTACTTATTTATAGTTTTACAGTCTATTAAATTTCATTGCAATAAATTTTGATTTGTTCGATATAAACATAATTTTAGTAATTACATTTTTTTTTATCTATTTGATTTCTTTTGCATATTTATGATCCTTTTAATAAATAATTTATGAGTAATTAAAATATGTTTGTTAGAAATCAAAATGATGTACTTCGAAACGCTAAGTGGTGATCGTGTACATGTATTAATCTCAGATCTTGTAACTTTCAAATTGAAATAAGTAATGTGAAATGTAGATCAATCTAGCCTAGAAAACATTGCCGGCAAATCTCGGCACTGAAAGGAAAGCGCTTCGAGATCTGCTGTCATTTGATTTACGGCGGCGATTGGTGAAACGATGTTTCAAGCCGTAAAGAAATCATCCATGCAATTGTAGCGGTCTAAGAAATTATTCTTATATTATTATATCGATGTTAACTTAGATTTATGTGGTACAATGATTTATTCGTTATAAAGAACACCAATTTCTGTAATAAATTAATTTATTATTAAGTTATTAATTTATTCCGTATAATTTTATAATTTTGTAATATTTTACATACTTACATGCTATAAGACTTGTGTTTGCAATAAAAGAATTTAAATTAAAAATTTAAAATCGTTCCGGTACATATAAGATGCGATAGATTTCATTAGACGATTTTGGAACGAACTAAATTTTTCAAACAATTATCAGTTCAATGTTCATTAACTCATGTTGGTCTTAAGAATTAGTAGCCCTAAACTTCTCTATCCCAAATAGTTTAAGAAGTGTAGGAACGTTCATACTATGTATATCTATCTTAGCAGACCAATTTTTTATGCTAAAATATATGCTGGAGATAGTCGACTAATACTTCAAGATATTTATTGGCTTTAGCCACAATTTAAAACATATTTAAAATATACTGGTAATGAACTCTCATTGATTTTGAGGTTCTGACTGATACGTGTTTCCTTGAATATCCGCGAGATGCGCTATACGTAATAATGATCCTATTTTAGCCTACTTTTTACGAAGAATAAATTTTATCATAAATTCAATTTAGAATAGTATATTACAAGATGACAACATAAGTTACACAAGGCAACTTATTCAAGCAAGAGTTTGAATTTCGAAAACGAGCGCGGAGCAGCGAGTGTGCGAACGAAGGAGTGCTTGAATCGCCTTCTGTAACGAGAGTTTTATACTATTTTCTCTGTTTCGGCATTCATTTAATTATTTCTTTATAAAATAGTTGACGAGTTCCATTAATGGAAATTTTTGACAGTGATTTATTTTTATTCTGTCCGTTGCTAAGATATTTTTTGTACTTAATGCGGTCATACCAATCTGAAATAATAAAATGTCGCCAAAAATAGATACCTCATAATATAGGTATGTTATAAATATGTTCGATAAGATTTTACAATTATTCTTTTCAAAAAGACGAGTGACGACACCCCGATAGCCGGGTAAACACGTTGCGCCTCTAGCGGAAAAAGCAAGGAACCAGGTATCACTTTGGACACGCGTTTCATGAAGAGTACAACCAGTATATTTTAAATCATGGCTTTAACGCAACCAATTAAGATTTCTCCGATTTTTTTTTATGCCTGTTATACAATAAATAAGATAAAGTCTTCTATTTTATATTTTTCAAACAAATTAGTAATACTAGGATAAAAATAATATAAAAAAAATTGTAAAACACTTGAGAAGAGAAATATTAATTACTTGCCCGCTGTGAGATAGAATACAGTGCCCCAAAGCCCCATTATTTTTATATTTTTTTATTATTATTATGAAACTTCATCTAAATTGAAAGCGATCTGTAGTTCCAAAAAGTCGTAATTGTTATTTGCTAAGCAGTAAAAATTTCTTTAAAATATACTATAACGTATATTCTGTCTCATCGATACCCAAAGATCGCCATAAATAGCTTGAACACCCGTATGCCATAAAAATACAAAGGAACAGTTCAGTGCGGTATACCTAAAATTGCCTTAGGTTTGTCACAATACTTGCAATTTCTAGGGTTGGATTACAGAAAAAATTTAATTTACACTTATGCAAATCCTATTCAAAACCTTAAAAATACTTATGATAAAAATAAGATATTATTATTGGTGTATTACTATAGTTCGAATTTAAGTAAATTAGCATGTATTAACACAGCCAGTTTTGAGTGTCAATTATACTAACGACTAATATAAATTCGATATATTTAAGAAACTGATAAAGTTTCCAAACTAAATTAGCAAAAGACATTATAAGAAAGTCTTAGTTTTGATACAAATCTACTAGTCAAGTTTATAAAAAAAAAATCGTGCGGCAACGGTGGGTTTCAAATTATGGTGGCGTAGCTGGTGAAAGTGATAATGTTAACGAACTGGACGTTTTTGTGAAAAAAAAGAAGATACGACTGAAGTGGAACATGACAATGAAGTCAATGAAATTACTTTGAATAAAATTTATTTATACGAACATGTGCAGCAGATTGTGTTAAATATAAGTGCGTATATTCTTAATATTTTTGTTATTAGTAACCAAACAGTGACAGCGTTCACAGTTTTATTATGAGTGGTAGAAATTTGGGTTTCTTTGTTAGTGAGAGGCGTTTTAAAGGTTTTTGGCGATCCTTTGGGTTTCGATGAGACAGAGTATAGACATTAATCTCATTTTACACTGTCTGGAGTATGCAAACATGTGTAATGTTTAAACCATGCGAGAAATAGTAAAGAAATAATTCTCCTTTCGTACTTACTAACTTTAAACCAGAAAATAAGAAACTGATTTGCACCTAAAAAAGAAAAAGAAAATTAGTAACTATGTATTTACATTTACATTTATATGTAGGGACAAAAACATATTTTATTTAGTGAAGCGATAATAGAAATTCAATTTATTTGTATACAGTTTTATATGCATTTTAATGTTGCATATTGTTAACCTACAATTTCTACAAAAACGTACATTGTATAATAAAATTTGTAACACTTGCAAACCACTAGAATAACAAAGAGTACAATAACTGTTTTTATATTAATTTATTTTCAAATTATGATTTATAATTTGACACTTCGAAATTAATTTAAGTTTTTAAATCTTCCAGAAATTAGTTAAACAGCTTTGACAGTTTTTCGATCAAAAGAAATTAATTTGACAGTTTTGACAACTTTTAAATCTTTCGGAAATTACTTTCAAAACATTACAATATAAAACTGGTTGGTTAAAAAGTGGGAAGAAAAAATGGTAAAGTGTATCATTGTTGAAGGGAACAATTTTGATCATAAATACTTAAAATAAAATTCTGAAAAATATAAAACATGTGCTAATGTCAATAATTATAGCGTATTAATGCTTTAGTTGTTTTTTTTTATGTCATATATGTTTAATGTTCTCATTTTTCTCTTTTTCCAGCAAGGGACAAGAAAAAGAAAAAAATGAAATACCTCGTGTCCTTCATTCTCGGCATCGTCGTTATTAAAGGCATCTTAATCCCGTTAGCCTTGAAAGCTGTATCCTTCGTCGCAGGAAAAGCTTTCCTGATGAGCGCCCTGAGTTTGATCCTTTCCGCCATCTTGGGCTTCAGATCCATAGCCAGCCAAGGATGGGATAGAATGGGGCAGATGATGATGATGCCAATGAGAGACAGAGGGGAAGTTACGGAGACGTATCATCCAATACCAACACAAGAGATGTACCATAAGTATAGCACGGATCAACATTGGTCGAGTAGAGATATCAAAGAATGAAAAAGAAGATAGTGAAAAGTGATGATATATAGTCAAATTAAACCAAAGATATGATGGAAATTTTTCAAATTTATAGTCACTTTACGGATATACATGAAAATCTACGTCCAACTTTAAAATGTCCAATTAAAGTTAAATTGACAAAATTTAAGATAAACTTGTTTCTGAGAAAAGTAATAAATTATTTAAAAAAATTCTGTATAAAATTTTAAATTTATATTCAGATTGATATCAGGCAAGCGCCAGATAACGAAGAAAATAGATGTTCATACATGGTGTATCAAGATAATGGAACAGTGCCATTTAATCATGTATGTGAAAAGATACAGAAAAAAGTGATTAGGATATTTTGTAAGGGATAGAGGGGGACACATTTTAGTATAAACTTTATTACTATAAATCCAGTGGTACTCAAACTATAGGGCAATATTATATATTTTTAAATAGCATTATATATATATTATATTATATTAACTCATTAAATAGAGAATTTTGTTCTGAATTCAACGATATAATAATATTATACCCTTACATTGCGAAAAAATTTATAAAAATTAATTCAAAGTTAATAAAATACATATAATGCCATTTAAAAAAATATAATATTGCCCTATAGTTTGAGTACCACTGGATTTAAGATAATAAAGTTTATGCTAAAATGTGTCCCCCTCTATACCTTACAAAATATCTTAATCACTTTTTTCTCTATCTTTTCACATACACGAATAAAATGCACTGTTCCATTATCTTGATACACCCTGTATAAATAAATAACAATTTTCTGTTAAAATTTTCTTTCTAAAAATTAGCTCAGTTATATAAATAAGTACTCTAAAATGTATATATGTATTTGAGTATCAAATTATGTTATTATCAAGTTCACATCCCTACCCACTTTTGAATTATTGCCTCAACAACATAATCATCCATATTTGGACAAAAAAAAATCAAAATTTTAATTTTTATGCATTTAAATGATTCTCGATGTGCTAATTCCAATTCCAACCACGGGTCGATATAAATCTGTCCATTATCCTTTATTCAAAAAATATGAAAATTGGTACACTTATGTAATTTTGTACGTAGTATCGAATAGTTGTATTAAGAAATTCGTATCTGTTATTATTGTTGAGTTATTGCCCAAAATTGGACATTTTTTACTTTGGATGTAAATATCTCGACAACAAATAGAGATATTGTCAAAATGGGTGGAGGAATAACTCAAAAATGAGCGAAATTCTGAACTTGGTAATATTAAAGAATTCTACATACAAAAGTAAGTAAATGTACCAATTTTTATGAGTTTCGAATAAGAATTTCAATATTTAAAATGAAAAGTTACAAAATGTCAGTCGAAAATTGGACTTCTAAACATGTATTCTTACAAGTGATGCAACGGATATTCGGTTCCTGTCTCCTGCCAGGTATCAGAAATAATTAAATTAAAAGCCCGAATTATCTAAATAAATAATTTACCGCAAAGGTATGCAACAAAAATTAATTTTTAATTAAATTACAGTGGTGATACGTTGTATATTTTAATCTACTTTACTTAAAAAACTATTAAATAAAAGCTATTATAGTGTAGAAGAATATTTAAATGATGAAAATTTCATAAATGCGTAGGTATTGAAAGCAAGATTGTGAATTTCAGGCCCAAATATTATAAATTTAAAAATGTATGTACATTCTTTGTATTTAATTGTACCGGACGTGCTGTGCATGTAAATGCTTTTCAGTCAATAAAAATTATTATTATTATTATTATTATTATTGCAAAACGCTGCGTAATTAACGCCGCGTTTTGCGGTAAAACTGAAATTAAAAGTGAAACAAACAAACCTGTAAAATAATTTAATAAATAATTTACTTGTTAAACCATTAAAGTGACTAACAATTTGGACTACATTCTAGTACAAAACCAATAAACAAGTGAGCATTTTAGGTTTCTAAAATATCTGTATAGATTCTCGTTTGATTTTTTTTTGTTTCGCATTACCGTATAATAAAACTGTCTGTCTAAACCTTATCCAAATCATATTTGCGGTTAATCGTTAATATACAATATACTAATAACATAACCTAAAATATCATTGTTAATGTGTAGTTTTCTCATTTCAAAGTAATGTACGACCACAAAGATATAAAATTAAGCAAATGGCATATAGAATGTGTGTTACCAGATGTAATCAGCGAGAACAATTTAACAGAGAAAAGCTGCTTTGCTCTATTGAAGTCGAATGACAATTGTGTGGAACAAGAATAAGTTGTTTAAACTCAATTGGAAATATGTGTCAAAAAAGAAACAGACAAATAAATTGGACATTTCCTATTGTAATTTTAATGCATTGTATTTATTTGTACCTAATTATTTATTTATTATATTATTTATTATTAAATAAAACTAATATTAAACTATGTATAAAATAACCCAGATTCGTATTCATCTCCTCCAATTTTCTTTTCTCTATTTTGGAATTAGAATGTCATATTCCAGCACGCATATTGAGGTTGGTATGACTGCATTAAATATACACAATACAGGCAAAAGATAAAAATAAAAAAATCCGATGTGGCCAACACAAAACCTCCCGCTATTTAATTTTTATTAATTTAAATACATATACCTACCTACGTATTTACTAACGCTGCAAACTGTTCCATTGCAGAAAACTATTGCTTTATTTACTATTTTCTTTTTAAAATGTCACTATTATTAATTTGAAGTGATAAGTTTTCTGACAGTGACATTTACTGTCAGTTACATTCACTTGAAAAATGAACTGTGTAACAAAGGAATAGTTTTTATCTTAGGCTTCGTGACTAATAAAAAAAATATTTTTAAATTTATCTGTAAAATATATAGAAAAAGTATTAATGTATTCCTGTAGAAAATTCAATAATCTTTAATTTTCATAAGACATAAAATTCGAAAAATGGCATTTAATGGTATTTTTTGAAGAAAAACCATTATGAGTAGTAAAGTACGATTTCCGTTTATCCGATTTACACCAAAATCTAATGGCTTCTATTCCTATTAGAATAGGGTAAAAATACAAGGTTTCAGAATTTTATGAATGATAGTATTTGAGTTAGAGTGCAAACAAAATTCGTACACATACACACACACACACACACACACACATACACACATACACACACACAGACACACACACACACACACACACACACACACACACAAACACATACACACATACAGACATCATCGTGAAAATGTTAAAAATGGATTCTAGGGACCTTAAAACGTGGTCATTTACTAAAATCTCGATATGAGATTTTTAGCACGATCCCTATACCTCCCTTACCAAGGGTAGCGGGACGTAAAAACACAAATCACTGACACCAATATAATTCATCTGCCAAAAAATCCATAAAATTTTCTTTAATGAAAATTTTCAACTATTTTTAGTCGAAACAGATTAAAAGGTTTGAAATACTCGTTACCGAATAGTATTCAAGCATTCGTTGATTCGCATACTATAGCCGAGCGCGCTCATGTTCGAATTTCAAACTCGTGCTAGAATGGCAGTGGCGTACCCAGAGGAGGAGCGATGGGGGCGATCGCCCCCCTAGACTTCTTTTATGTACACACACACAATTAGGGGAATTCCAAAATAGTATGTACTCTCTCTCTCTCTTTCATATTTGTGTAGAAAATTCTTGTTCCACAAGAAATAAAAAATGACAATATGACACGCAAATATAGCCACCTAATATAGATTGATTATCATTACCTTAAATATTGTTCGGCCTTTAGTTTTATTAAATATGGGTGTTCAATTCGTATTCACCATAGATGAAGGGTTAACAATCAAGTCTGCTTTTGTCGTAGTTTCAATTTTAAGTAATTAAAGTTAAAAAAATTAACATTGCCTGTTAGTACAGCCACAGCGTCACCAGA
Organism: Ophonus ardosiacus; assembly: GCA_943142095.1. Taxonomy (NCBI): domain Eukaryota; kingdom Metazoa; phylum Arthropoda; class Insecta; order Coleoptera; family Carabidae; genus Ophonus; species Ophonus ardosiacus. Next base: position 15,957,957 of record OW964823.1, read on the forward strand.
GAGGAGTTTTTCAATACTTCGTCTATTAAAGACATATTTACGAAATATTAATATAATTGTTGGAAAAGTAATAAAACGTTTCGCAAAAAGATCCAACCGTAAATTAGATTTAGTAATATATTCTCTTGTCATCTCTATGTGATATAATAAATAATATTTTTTTGTTCATGTTCTTATTTAAAATACATCTTATTTTCTTGTTTAACGTTTCTTATATTTTTAATGTTAACCTTCCTACCTAATATTTTAAAATATCTTTGTATTATAAAATATAAATATGAGAAAATAAGTAGGTACATGAAATTATTTAGTCGCCCCCCCTAGAGCAAAATCCTGGGAACGCCACTGTAGAATGGGTTGCCTTCTACAACTTATGTCATGTTTTAATTTACTATTTCGAAATCCAAAATATGGGGAGAAGTTGACTACAGGTATGAAGCTAACCGAAAAGTAGGAAAATGTTTTGGGACTTCATAATTCTTGCAATGGTTTATATAAAATAAATTTCATTATAACAATAGCTTTGTTCGATGAGATGTACTAGGCCGCCCTAGTGTTAACTTTCTTACACTAACACGTTTTATGAGAAACAGGCAGCTTCTGGCAGGCTGTTCGATGACAAAAATTTTAAGAACTAGTGCTCACGTTCCTGACCTGACTCGCGAGGTGGTGTAGAAAGTGCAGATTAGGAGTGGGGGTAACTAAATGTTGTTCGGTAGACATTTTAATTCTATCCTATCTACACATCTGTTTATTAACCTTAAATGTTACACATTGAGAAAATAAAATAATGGATTCAGATATAGTATATTCTCTTTGTTTTGTTATATAAAGAATTAATTGATATATCTGTCTCTGAATCTGATGAAGAATCAAGTGATGATTGATCTTCGTCAGAATCGTTTATTAGTTCAAACATTATGCTCTTTAAAAAGACATTTCTGCAGTCACTTCTTTGCAGCTTTATGATATGACTGTGTTTATAAACAACCTAACCTTTTACACCTTTGGCAACGCTTGGCTTGATTACTCACAACTGAGCAAACTTGGCCAAATATACACTAGTGTGTATTATGAAACCACAAGAATTAGACTGAACCAGTGTACACTACACTGCACTGCACTATTCTGCTCTGCACTTCAACCACTTCTCATCGAACATAGCTATTGTTTAAAGAACATTATATTTATACATAAAATGTAAATAAAAGTAAAATATATCATTACAGCACATGGGAATAAAAAATTAAAAATGCTGCATACTAACACTAAAAAAATTATTTTAATCTTTCAAATGAAAAACTTACAAATGAAATTGCTATTTTAAAGTAATAATATTTTTTGGATAAATCATTAAATTAAGATGAAAACTTCCATTTTATATTTTTGCATAAATTGAGAAATTTGTTTAATTGCACACTGTTTGAGATAATTTGGGGTGAAGATGACCTAATAATAAAGATGACTATCACATGACTAAACATGCAATATATTTTTTTTGTTATTCTTCGAGACAATTTTTTTCGATTTACATAAAGAGGGCAGTAAACGTTATAGAATAAAATGAATAAACGCTAGAAAAATGTTTACTATGTTTGAGGGAACAATAATCCTATCGCGCTTCGAAAAAGGACAATATTCCGATTCTGAAAGGTAACACTTATAAATGGAGTGCACTGCCTTCACATTAACCCTTTGGAAGTGGCACCCAGACAGACCCGATCGTTTTTATAGCATATTGTGATTTTTTTGGTTGAATTATATTTTGAGAATTTTTTGATATAACTTTTATTTTGTCAAAATCAAATATTATAATAGCTTTTTTATTATTTGGTCAAAATTGAATAAAATATTGTATAAATCACGTGATTTAATGTTTATTCACCCAAAGAATTTGAACCACTCGCTCTACGGACTCGCGGCTTAAACTTGCTTTCCATGAATAAACACTCACTTGATATATAAATATCTATTATTAGTTCAAAAATAGCCAAAAGTTTTTTTACCAAACCAGGTAAGTATGGCGAATGTTCTCTTACTTTTATATTTTTATATAAAATACAATAAATCCACAGTGTACATATTTAAATACCTATTTTTTTATGCTTTTGTTGCATCGTCAGCAGCAGCAGAATCGGTAAAAAAGTTTTATTGTATTTATTAAAACGTCAGCCTCGGAATCTATACAAAATTGCGTGTGGTAAGCACTGAACCAAAACTCTCCGTTAGTAATATAAATACATACAAAAGTCTAAATAACTGAATAATTTTTTATGCGAACTGTTTGTTCCTCTATTTATTCGTTCTTCTTTCCGAAGAAGAAAATAGGCATGAAAATATAAACCTAGTTAAATAATTTGTATGTGCGTGTTTGGAATTAATATTTTAACGGTTCTTGAAATATTAACGAACAGGTTTTCAAATTTGTTTTGCAAAAGGATACGAGAGATGATTTAGAAAATCATCTTCTTTATTACACCTTTACCTACATTTTTGAAAACGGTACCTATGATCTTGATGTGCATTACATAGTTATTCATGTATCAAGGCAAGGCACTGACGTTCTTGCATATTAAATTTTATTTGAAATCGAAAAACTGTAAAAATGAAGTAATATAACAATTATAGGTTATTTTTAATATAATCTGTCACTCTGACATTTAATGTTGCTATAACATCGTAGATTGAAGTAATCGTAACACTCAAAATTATGTGTTTTATCTGAAACTTATTCATCAAAATTATTTAGTTCGTTCTTCTTGCACACATTTTTGTCATTTTACGTACAAATTTACCATTGTACATCGTACACCTGCCTAGAGATGCATTCGGGCCGGATCGGACCGGGCTTTGAGGATGGATCGACTCGGCCCGAAAATAAAAATTGCAGGCCCGATTCGAAGATCGACTCGATAAAAAATTAGCTGGCCCGGTTCGAAAAATGACCCGAAATCGGACCGGTCATCGGGCCGGGCCGGGCCTAAGCTCGAAATTGAGTGCATCCGGCATTCCTAATTTTGATTTTTATGTGAGGCGAAATGTTTGACTTTTTTATGTCAAGCTTAAAAAAAACCTCTACATCCTTATAACGTTCCACATTAGTTAACAGAAGTAATTAAAAAAAGACACTTCTAGTGTAAGTTTATTATAAAAATTACAGACCTATCCGTATTTGACACTTTGTTTACCAAAGGCGTTCGAAAATTGAAACAACTTTTTCACAAATCTTATACGAAAAGTATCATTTACTCATTTACATAATGATTTTTTATCTAACTTTGTTTGTGCTCAAAAATAAGACATGAAATCATTATGATAGGAACAAAAATCACTTTTATTTAAGTTTACGAGTAGTAACAATAGTAATAATAACATCACAATAGCATTATTAGGCTTTAGTGAATAACCTTGAATTCTTGAAGTAAAATAACATTTTTATTTGTTAAGATGTGAAGTATGATGTTATTAAATCATTTTGATCCTTTTTAACTCCATACATTTTCATTAAAATATTAAGGGAACTGTGCATTTGATTGAACAATAGGATTTTTCGGGCCGGCCCGAAAAGCTCGAATTTTCGGGCCGGGCCAAAATCAAAAGTTCGACTCGCCTCAACTTTCACAAATGATTAGCCCGATTCGGCCCGATAAAAAATATCTTCGGCCCGGCTCGATGATCGACTCGAAATCGAGGTGGGCTTTGGGCCGGGCCGGGCCAAAGCTCGAAATCGAGTGCATCACTACACCTGCCAAAAGTATTTTACATATACATCAATTATCATAAGGTTGGCAACACTGCAAATGCATGAAATCGTCGTATAATGGATTTTGTGCATGTTACTGAGCTTTTAACGACGATTTCAAATAAGATATTTTATTTGAAATAGTGCACAAAAATCTTCATTAAAATTCAGAAATCAACACTACACTAATCTATTACACGACGATAATAAAATAATAAAGTACATACTTATGATAATGTAGACTGTAGGTAGAGCATACATTTAAATATAAAATACCTTTCTGCAAATATACATACCTATATGTTTATAAAACAATAGACAATAATCATAAATCTTATCTGCATATTGTTTAGCTAATCTTTAGTGTTCCAAAATTATGTTTATTGAATTTCTACAAATATTTGCTAAATATCAGGTCACTTTCCGAGCCCCGCCTTATGTGACCTTAACATTAGTAAAGTATTGTTGTCATCCAGCGAGAGTTAAAGCAAATCTTTACTCTGCATACAATAGCGACTATTTGTAAGGTATTAACACATTTTATACTGACAGAGCCAATGAAAGTTGGTGCTCATTTTTTTGTTCCGGTTTCGAATTGCCTGCACTTCTTAAGAGATTTAATTGATTTTGTTATAACAATATAAATGGAAGGTTAAAAGTAGAGCAATTTAAAAGAAATCTGATGTGGTCAGAACATAACCGACAATATAATAATCAATAGAAAACACTAAAGTATCTGGTTGATTAATAAAATTTATTTTAAGATACACTTTTACTTTTATACAGTGTGTTAATTAAAAATCTGGCCATAGACGTTTAACATTGGAAAACAGTTTCTCTTTGAGCAAAAGTTCCTAATTAATTTTAGAGAAAAATGTTTCAAATAAAAGTTGTAGATAATTTTATTCTACGCCTAAATCAAAACAATTTTTATTTTGCAGCTTTGGTAACGTGTAAAATCTAATATGAAATTGTATAAATATTGCTCATTTGTAGCGACAGCCATGGAATTGAAACAAAGTCACAAAGAAATGCGTATCGTTTGAACTGTCAGAAATTCGGTTTTCAAATAAAAGTTGCAGGTAATTCAATGGGCTACTTGCGTCTTACTGAAAATCCGATTTTTGTCACTATATACGTAATGTTATATTGAAAACATACAAAAATATAAATTTTATTTTAATATAATTATTTGTTTTTTACTAAATTAAGAAAGAAAATTTTCTATGACGTCCTTATATTGAACTGGGGAGGGGAAACATGTTTCAGAATAGAATCAATAGATGGCATGGCGTGCGAGAAAGTTTTAATTTGAATTTGACATTAGTTCATTTTTCTCTATCTCTGGTCTCTCAAATACATTAATTACTTTATAAATAAACACATAGGTAGTTACTTATAATTTAAAATATCGATACCAAAAAGATAAACTAAAATACTAACCTCCAAACTATTATTGAAACGTCAAACAGGTGATCTACATTACTCGCATAAACATACCATTACTATGGGACGGCACCACGCTGTGGCTTTATGACTATTCATTGGTGCGGCGTAATTCTACGTCATACATGGCGGGAATTCAAATAATCAAATTTCATTATTTTTTTTCTGGCTAATTAACAAAAATTTTGTCAAAGGAAAAAATATGGGTAGCAAGTTTTTACCTTTTCTTCAAAAATATTAAATAAAAATGGTACGCAAGTAGCCCATTCTGCACATAAATACACAGGAATTGTTTTTAAAATCTAACACTTACATAACTTTTATTATTATTATTGTTATTATTATTGTTATTATTATTGTTATTATTATTGTTATTATTATTGTTATTATTATTATTATTATTATTATTATTATTATTATTATTATTTTCACATTATGTAACCCATAAAATTAAATTTCTGAAAAACGATATGAATTTCTTTGTAATGTTGTTTCAGTTCCATGGGAATCGCTACAAATTAATAATATTTGTACAATTTCAAATTAGATTTTGCAACTTTTCAAACGAGCTAAATTAAATCGGTGATTTAGGCATAGAACATTTAAAGCATTATTGTCTAAAATTAATGTCACTTTTGCACAAGGACACATCTAAGACAGCTTTTCGTGTTACAACCTCTATATTTAGATTTGTAAATAATAATAATAATAATAATAATAATAATAATAATAATAATAATAACAGCCGAACAAGATAAGATAGGGGCAACGAAGTTGCTTCGCAATTAAAAGGTTCTAATATCAATTCCCGTTCGCATATAGAAGTTAGTATGTATTTATTATATCCATTACTTCATGACAAACTTTCAACACAGCTTATTACCCATTCTTGTGTATCTAAATTTATTTGCAGATTTCGCTAACAATGGTAAATTTATACCGGTAACCACTCTTACCATATGATGTATATGACACTTTCCTGAAATTTCAAAATTGAAAATAATTCTAATAAGATTATTTCAAATGGATTCGAGGCTGAATCGTTAGATCGTTAACCGTCCAAATGACGTACTCAGTAACGTTATTAATTAAATTTGTCTTTTTAGAAATCATTCAGAAATTAATGAGCGAAATACTATACACACAGCCAAATTTTAAATGATGAAAGTCTATATACAGGGTTGGGCAGAAAAGACGGACGTTTTTTAAAACGTCACAAAATTGATACTTTTTGCCTAAGAAAAAAATCTGTTGTGGCCAGCACAAGACCTCTCGCCATTTCCATATTAGGCTATATGTATTGTATTGCACTTCGCTTTCGAAACGTCGTTTTATAACAAAATATTACAGAACTTTACCCAAATATTGTTTTTTATTGTATTTAACATGTCTTCTGCACACATATTATTCTAATTATATCTATTTTATATCATTTTCATGTCAGGGATTGTTCCAATTCATTAACCAGATTGGCGGTATTTCTGATGAATATATGCATTTTACCACAATTTTACCTATAATTTCAAATATTTAATTAATAAAACAATAAGAAAAATTAAATATACTTCCCAGAAAAAGCTATCAGAATGTCACTAAAAATGTTGATATTTGACAATGACATGTGTCATGTTATAAACATTAGAAATTTGTCAACTGGTTTCCTTAGTGCCTTGGCCTCTGCGATTAGTTTACTCTATAAATTATAGTGACTTTATCTCTAAATCTATACAAGATATAATAAAAATTTTAAGTGTATTAGATGGAGAATTTTATGTTCTTCAATATTTAATAAAAAAAAACTCCCAAAAATTTATATTTAGAAGAATTTTTCTAAGAAACTACTACTTCCGGTTGTTCAATTGTTACCAAAACCTTTTCAGCTCTTCCCAGGAATGTCAGATTGAGGAAACTGCAGTTAAATATTTTTTAAGTCTTATAGTTTTTGAGAAATCGTGGCTACAACATCCAGACATACACACATACACACATACACACATACACACATACACACATACACACATACACACATACACACTTCCACACACACACACAGACATCATTTTAAAAATGTTATAATCGGATTCTAGGAACCTTAAATCGTGCTTATTCAATAAAATCTGGATATGCGAATTTTAGCATGAATCCAATACCTCTCTTAGCGAGAGGTAAAAATTATTTACAGATTTGAGTTCGTAATGACATATCATTTGACATCAAATGTGAAAAACAACATCTGACCACATATTTTCTATATTCTTTGATATGACCGTCGTAATTGGCTAAACAGGAGACAATTTTGTTCCTGGAGAAATCTAATATAAGTAATTAAATATTTTAATTTTTAAACCGTTACCAATTGTCATCTCAAAAGTAGTTATGAATAGCATTTAGAGAGCATACCATACAAGAATACTAGGCGTAGTTAATATATGTATGTATTACACTATGTACATATTAACATTAACTGTTCTACTATACTAATATGTAGTTCAATAATACATAGTTCATAGGCTGCCACTGCTACCAGTGACAATCAAAACTTGGACTTTTTATTAATTATATTTAAAGGGTAAGAAAGGAATCTGACCTTCAATAATTTTCGAGATATAAGGCAGTGGAAAAAGTTTTTTTTATAGGGTTTACCTCTGGTATCTCGAAAAGTTAAGAGTTACGACTTCGATTAAATCTTATGTATTACACGTCAAAAAACAGTTACCTATACGAGTACCCGTATTTGAAGGCTGAACCCTGCTAAATCAATCAAAATGAAGTAACGTTCGCAAAAACGCAGGTTCTAAACTAGATTATTGATACAAATAGCCACTAAATCTCAATTAAGGAAAGGTTGCAAGGACCAATCGTTGAATGGTTTTAAGGTGAAAACAAAAGGCATAAATGGTCCACGTGTATTGTAAAATTCTTTATTACGGACGTTCATCTTCAGCAATCGTTGAATATACAGTAATTATTAAAATTTATTACAAAATTTTTAAAGTTTTATTAGACATACTGGGTGCGATTCAGTGGATTATATTAAAGTCTGTACTAAGACTTAAAACACATTTAAAAAAAAAGGTGTTTCAGTGGTCTGTATTAAGCTGCGTTAGCTTGTTAAAACACTTCTGTTCCAAAATTACACTTGGCAACACTGTAATAACTGTCAAAGTGCAAAATTGGAGATATTCGAAATGTCAATATTTTGTGTTCGTGTTATTTTAGGTTATGTTACACTACTTTATGAACTACATTTTAATTTTTAGTATACTAAAATGTAAGGAAAAAGAATTACAGAACGGAATTTGATGAGGAAGAAAAAATTATTTTAATAGAGGCAATTAGGAAACGGAAAGGTATTATTGAAATTAAAGGTAACGTCATTAAAATAATTAAAAATAAAAAAGCTGCATGGGGAGACATAAAAGCTGAAATAGAGACAAGTGGTTTTAATATAAAATTAGGCCGTATAAAAGAAATGTGGCGAAGATTGAAATGCAATTTCATATTTGACATTATGAATTAAGGTTAATACAGTACTTAAAACAGATACAACCAATTTTAAGAAATGTTTTAATTTCCTAGGCAACTGATACACATTGTATTAAAATAAACACTCTAAAACAGTCTAATACAAGCCACTGAATCAGATTTTTTAATACAACTCTTAATACAGATCTTAAAACAACCCACTGAATCGCACCCACTGTATTTCACCAACTCCGAATTGATTCGGAAGTTTGTTGAAATGCTGTATTTAAAATTGTTATCGACGTAGTTAATATAGATCTTCGTGTCTAATTTTGTAATATATTTTAATAATTACTGTATATTCAACGATTGCTGAAGATAGGCTTGCCCTAAGCCTGAAACGTCCGTAATAAAGAATTTTACAATACACGTGGACCATTAATGCATTTTGTTTTCACCTTTAAATCTCAATTAAGAGAAAGTTAAAATAAAAAGTATTCTAAACTACAAATAAATAATAAAAACAAACATAAAAGCCATATTATCAATTTTACAGTAAGTACGGTACTCCACTTTTTCTTCTTTTATTTGTGTTATCTGTTATCAAGCATTTATTAGTTTACCCAAATTTCTAAAAATACACCAACAACTTTCTTCCAAAAATTTAATATTTCACGTTACACGTATCCAGTTTATCCAAATATTCCGAATGCCATGAAAAGGCAGGGCAGTTGAAACCAATTTTTGAGCTACATTTTTGTCTGTTCATCTCGAAATTGTAAATAAGAGTCGCGCAAATACAGGTTTAGAGTAGGTCAGACACAAGGATGGGCTAAGTTAATTTTATGGGCAAACTTTCCGGTAAGGCGTCCACGTCCCTAGTATGATTCAACATTTGTGAATTATGCTGGTGGGGAAAGATGTGACAAAATGTTTTGTATATAACAGAGAAGAATTACTCCTTTGACAAGTCAGAACACGAATTCAATATGAATGTGAACAGTGGAGTGGTTGTGGTGATCTTGGTTGTGGGGTTGGTGACAACTTTTGCGGTAGATGAACAACTTTTTATTATCCATTAGTGCCATTATATCGCGAGTGTTTAGCTGTTAATCGTTACCATGCTAATTCATACCAATACATTTTTGCGGCGAAAACGAATATGTAACACTTCCGTACTATAGTTAAATCGATGTTCACAAAGTCATATCACTTCCTAAATCAATTTATCAAAGTCATAATTTAAGGTTAAGCGGTAATTATAGACATAAATGAACACTGGACATAATATAAAAATAATATTAAAATTGGAGTTCTGAAAATTATGAACTTTTTATTCATAACTGGTTATACAGGATGTTCAATTTAAGTTTGCCTCCATTGCTATGGTGAGAACTACTAGAGATACATGGCTAATTGCTACTATATACCTTTTGCAAATTCTATTCGAGCCTAAACTGTAACAAAATCATTAATTTTTTACAAATTGTAAAAATTGCTATCTAGTAGATATGGATTTGTCAACGACATGTTATAGTAATGAAGGTACCAAGGGTGTTATAAGGACATTATTGTTCGTTTAACTCCCGCGGTGCCTTCAACGTTTGATGTCTTACTTTTTAAAAATATTCTACAGACTACAGATCAGAAAGTTTTAATAAAATTTACGATTAGGTAGGCTATTATGCTTGTGTTTGTTTTTCAAGCTTCATTCTAGTGTTATGATCAATTTCTTGACAGCATTACCATAGCAACAACTCATAATGTTGTTACATAATTACCCTGGAAGCAGGGTTATTATGATAATATACCGGTTGGACATTAAATATACTAATCACTGAATTATATAGTAGAAGAAGACTTAATTTTCTACCTGCTTCGTTTGTATTCCTCATTACATATTTTATGGATTTAGAAATATAAAATAATCTGATGTTATAAATATTACAACATATCAATGACTTAAGAGCATTGTGTACACATCAGTACTAAAATATAACGCGAAAATTCATATAACTTGTTCTAGTAAATTAGATCTACTTGATATTCATCTACACTTAGAAAAACATATTAAAATCTGTTAATATTTGACTTTGATTTGAAAGGGAAACGAAAAATGATACAGCTAATTTATTACCCTAATATCAAAATGCAACTTTAATGCATTGAAATTGAGCCCTAAAAATTCAGTATCAGCTATGATTAATACGTTCAGGACACTGGCAAATGCTATTGGCTAATGGCTGTCCGAATGAGTAAGCCTGGAATGAAACGACGAACCCAGCGCGTTTGTCATAATATATCCATATCACTTTAGAAACGTAGTTCTTGGTGTACATGACGTCTCACGCGCCGTCGATTTTCTCGGGTCTCATTTATTGAAACTTTAACATTTTTTTCTGACGTATTAGAAACTATGACGAAAATACAAAATACTGGTCTAATATTTTTATATACATTACAAAAAAGAAAAAAAATGTAAACCTCTATTGCCAATAGGTAATGTCAGTTTTCTGGTGTAACTGGGAAAATTAGCAAAATGAACCGACTTAACATACCCGCATTTATAACAAAATATTTTTAAGAATAATACAATTTATTATACAATGTGGTGTTTTCACAATTTTTCTATATAAAAATTCACAGAAAAATCGAAAATAGTCAATATAATGTCAACTGTTGCCTTCAACAGTTAAAATATAATATAACCTCATATTTAAATTATGAAAGAGAACACGAATTTACAACTAAAATGACGCGCGTTAAGTTGAGACTGATCTTGTATACGCAGAACCTAAAATTCGTACTTGGATGGATCGAAATGTAATAATAGGACGATTAGGTATATTGACGTTTAACCGAATGTTTATAATAATTATAATCTGTTTGTTATAGTCGCCGAAACATAAGTATGGACTAAAGCTTAACTTTTTCCCTTCTCCGCAACCTATCCCTTGCCGTAATGTGTTACCGCTTCTAACTTAGCATTTTCAACATTACCCATATAAATTAGCTACGATGTAGAGATCTCCAGTCCATACTTATTTAACGGCAGCTATAGTAATTAGTAATATATAGTGTTATTTCAACGAGGAAAACACTCCTTCAACATCTAAAATTGGTATAAACAGGAAGGGGATTCATTCACAAACCAAAGAAACTGCAGTCGATATTTTCAGCTCAGTTATAACTTGACAATTTTTTAATGTGTATATAGTAATAAAATATTATATAAATCTCTAACAAGAAGACGTCATTCCAGCATTCGCGTAATTGAAGCACGAGGAAAGCAAGTGCTTTAAAACAGTACTTAACTGGACATTTATCCTATGTGCGTTAAGCCATTGATATACGGAAAGCTATTAACAAATTTTATAATACGTATTTCCCTGAAATTTAAAATATAATACATTCAAAATATTATTTTCAATGGAAATAAATGCATACTTATTTCTACAGAATAAAATATCTTGGCGGAAGATAATGATATTACTAGTACGAAATAAATCAAATGAAATTGTTATTGAGTAAAATTAAATATGCATAATTTATAAAAACATATTTTTTACGGTCCTTCAAAGATTAATATCTTTTTCTGAATGATTTATAACTGAGGAGCTCAGTGAAATTTAAATTTATCTCACTGCTAAAATACCGCAGATACGCTCCCAAAGAACTAGATATAGTAATACATTAGAAAGGTGTCTTGAATTTGCATTTATATTAATTTTATTTTCAGGTGGCAAGCGAAGTACTGAAGGTAAGTTCAAGTTCAAGAGCTACTTAATATTTTATGATAAACGTCATGCGTTATGACATCCGTGTTGAACTTTCAATATTCTCTCGGCATTAATTTAATTAATATGAATAATATTGAAAATCCATTAGTCACAGGCACGCACCTAGAAGTACCACATCTTATAGTTTTAACAAAACTGAAATACCTACAATATTTAATTTTCATTTTTTTTCTAATTTTGACATATAAAGTACAACTTTTTCACAAATGAACATTAAAAAAACTTTACTTAAATTTAATACCTACCAGCAGAAAATATTTTTTGTCAATGTTGATCTAATTTTTGTAATCACAATTTTGTATTTTCCGTATGATTGGAAAATAATAGCTATTTATAATAAGTGTTTTGTTTTTTTAAAAATTGAGTTTGGGATACAACGCGCGCAGCCGAGTCACCCAACCCTTCTATAAAAAAAATTAAAAACGTATAAAAAATATTGAAACGTAAAAATCATATTTTTTTTCGCAAATCGTTCTGAAGATATTATAAATAATCCGTTTCTTAAAATACGAATACATTAGCCCATTTTTGGCATTTTTGTAGAAAATACAATATTGTGTAATAAAAACTTAAAGCTGAGCTTTTTACACAAAAATAGTTTGCTCCCACGAGCCGTAATCGAGTGTAAAATAGCTTCACTCATATAAACAACTAACAAAATAAAGTATCACAAGCAATCAAAGTCTCTTATGGAGTTAAGCCTTATTTCCACCGAATGTTTTATTGCTTAATGCATAATGATTAGCACATAAGACTTAATGCATTATATCAATTTACCATTTCCAGCTATTTTGTTTAGTGACTAATTCAACACAAATGTCACAATTTTTTCCCTTATTACTTGTTGTCTAGCAAACTGCAATTGCAGCAGCAATTCTTCTTTTTTTTAAATAAGTGATACACATTATTTCCTGTATCTAGGATAAGAAATAGAATGACAGTTGACAGTTCAGGTTAGAAATTTGCAGTCTTTTGTTCTTACACGTTGCTCTTAATTCGTAAGCATTAAGTATAGCTCTTATGCATTAGGACAATCGGTGGAAATGAAGCTTTATAGTGCTAAATAAACTCCCTAAAAATGCATTACATTTTTCGCATAGCTATTAAAAAGTCACTATTCACGTAGGTACTGCAATCAGCATGTGAAGCAACTAGATATTTAAACCAGTCGCACAAGACTTATATTTTAAGCGACCCTTAAACAAAGAAAATGTAAATCGATTTTGTGATAGCAATGTATAATAAATCATTTGACATTTAATTTCGATACAATATTGTCTGGAACGCTTAAAATTTAAGTTACGTTTGTGCAACCGAAAATACAGATAAAATATTAAACTATTCAAACCCAATAAAGCTTTAAAAAAATAAATATTATAAAGCCAAATATTTCCTGGGCTAGATAATATTTCCACAGGTAAAAGCTATTTTCCTAAAATAAATATATGCGTGCGACATGCATGTACAAAATTGGGTTTATAGATATGAATGTTTTCCTTACATTTGCGTAGGAGTCAGAGTTACCCGCAGAATTTGCTGAAGAAGAAAAATGTAAGGAACAAAAAGAAGTCCATGATGTCGTTACATGCTTAGCTATGTCCACATTTCGTAAAATTGAACATCTATCCATGAAGGACACCATTGAAATTATGCCTGGTGTTTTCTTGAAAAGGTATATACTATCAAACTTTTTAATACAAAATATAAATACAATTTAATGTTATTTTAGCGACATACCGGAATCCGAACGAGAACTTTATCAAAAACGAACCATGGAACTTCCCAAAACTGGTAAAGAAAGATTCCATAGAATTGTCGACATGATGTACAACGTGATGAACAACTTATTCAAAGCAAGAACTTTGAATATTAAGGCGAATGAAGAAACGAGCAATTCTGTCATGCGCGCCTTTGAAGAAGGTAAAAATCTTTAATAATTATTAATTTTACAAGTATAGTTGTTTTACAAAATCCATATACATGAACGTCACACTAGAATTACTGAAAATAAGATTATTCTTAGAATTTTATTTTTTAAAAAAATTCAAAGGTTCTTTTCGCAAGATCCATAAAAAAATTCGATAAGGCGTGGTTTACTCATTTTTTTTAAATACACCTCAACATTACCTTACTTAACACATGAAACTCACGCTTTAAAAAGCCAGGCTGATCTTTATGAGTTAGGTTATGTTATCATTGTTATATGTAAAAATATGTAGATACATACAGCGTTCTGGTTTTTTATTATTTTGTACAAATCCCGAAAATATCTAGTACTAATTTTATTTTTTCAAACGATCCCGTGTTCGAGACTTTAGCCACGTTTTTATTTTAAATAAGTTCAAAGTAGTCCCCGTTACCAATATAATATGTACATTTGATCATTCTTTCCTTCTACTTATTAAAAACCCCTAGCTAATCTTCTTTTGAACTCGAAAATGTTCTCTGGTTAATTACATATTTTCGCTTACAGCAAAAAATTGATAAACTATATTTTAAATATAACTTTCGCAACTTAATTTCAAATGACAGACAATTGATTGTTTGAAATAATAGTACAAATTGCATTTTCCACCTGACTCAATCATTCTAGCAGCGTAACCTTTATTTATGTAAAAATCTAAATTTTGTAACATGGCCCATATACCATAACTCTTTTTCATGAAAATGGTATTTAAAGTTCGTAACGTAACGATACGTAAAAATTAAGTATATGATATAGATATTGTTACAAAACATAATTTGATGCATTTTCTAAAGTTAACAACTAAATTTTATTTGACTTATGGGTGTATTCTAAATACACTGTATTACTTGAAATCGGACCGTTAAAAAATTTAACGAGTCAAATAAATTAACATACAATAAAAACTTGTATTCTGTTCACAAATTTTTTTAACGATCCATTTTCATGTAACGGATTGTGTTTACAACACACTCATTAGGAGCCTATTCTGTATCACAACCGTTAATTTTTAACGCCTGGTTAAAATTTTTATCCAGTACATTCAGATTTGACAACAAAAAATCCAAGTTTTTCAATCTACCTGATTCGCTAAATTTTTTAACCAGCTGTAAAAATTCACTAATGAATTACATAATAGGGCCTTTATTCTGTTACAATATAGCAAATTAATAGAATAATTAAAATGTATTAACAATCAGTGCAATTAAGCCATATTGATTTACTTTTTTGAAGATAATTTCTTCTTTTTTTGTAGGTCGAGGGAAAATGAAGAAAATAGCAGGACCATTGATGATGGCTATTGGGGCAAAACTGTTAGCCGTCGTACCTATTTTATTAGGAGGATTGGCTTTGTTTGCTTCTAAAGCTTTACTAGTCAGCAAATTGGCTCTTATTATAGCTCTTATTGTAGGAGCACAGACTCTTTTCAGTGGAGGAGGAAACTTCTTAAATAGGGTAAGAAAATTTTTATTTAGAAGTAATTATAAAATGGTATATTTATTATAGTAAGTGCTTCACTATATGTAGAATCGTTATTACAATCATCCTGCATTTATTTTTTAATGACAATGATATAAGAGACATCCTGCAGGGATTAATATGTATAAAAAAATTACTGACTGCTCTTAATAATATTTATACCGTGAGTTTCAGCTAAAATGCAATATTTACTATTCTTTCATTAAAGTAATACTTTGAATACTAGTTATAAATACATACAGCACCGTTTCAGACAAAATGCAACATAACTTGAGAAAGTTTTCAATGTCAATTGTTAAATGACTTTAATATAACGCTTCAAAGATAAGTAATAAAGAAGAAAAAGTTGTAATTTGAAAAATGTTTATGATATGTTTGCTAATTTATCTCTTGAACGACCAAATCCTTTTACAGTTTCGAAAATATTTACAAAATTTAAAAGTGACAGCATGTATAGATAAGAATCATAAGAAAAGGGCAAGAACAAAAACTGCTCGAACCGAAGAAAATAAAAATAATTTACAACGTGCAATAGAAGAAAAAAATCAGCTATCTACAAAAGTTTTCGTAAATCAATTACATGTTAACATAACTTCTGTATTTAAATTATTAAACGACCACAAATTCATTCTTGTCATTTTCATAATCACTAACAGCCCGATTCAAAAAAAAGTTTAAGCTAATCCTCATTTTTGGATTAGTGAATTCTATTCTATTTCGGTATTTAAAATTTAATTTTCATGATATTATCAATAAAGGTAGATACTAGACTATATTTTAAGATATAAACTGTTAAAATTATAGTAGAATTCGCTAATCCAAAAATGAGGATTATCTTAAACTTTTTTGTGAATCGGGCTGTAAGAGTTAAGAAGATACTGCTCTTATTACTTTCTTACGTTATTTATAAATCTGTGAATTATGATTTATTTAACATTGACAACCTATGTTGCATTTTTTTTTATAACGATACAGTATGTGTAGCTGGTGTCCATAGTAATACATTAATGACAAAATAGTAAATATAGATAAGTAACTATGTATGATTTAAATATGAAATGGAAACTTTTGAGACCCGCAATAACAACAGTGCAATGAAACGAAAATGTGTTCGTTTCAAGAACCAGTGCTCTTCGTGTTTAATTTTTCTTTCTATTCCTATTTCAGTTTGGCGGTGGTGGTGGCGGTGGCGGTTGGGGCAACTACGGCGGAGGTGGAGGTAGTTACAGCGGCGGACACAACTACATCGGTGCATACGGTGCACCAGCTTCTGGATGGAACACAGCATCATCCCAAAGCTACCCATATGCCAGATCGTTGAATGATGCTCAAGAATTGGCATATTCATCAGAGAAACCATAACTATATGACTGATTATTTATTTATTTATATTAATAAAGTAGCTTATCCAATAGTTAATAGTTTTTCATATATAATCCTACTAAACTAAAGTGCATTTTTATCTCGCAAGGAGGTACAGGAATCGTGCTAAAATTCGCATATCTAGATTTTAGTAAATGACTAAGTTTTAAGGACCCTACAATCCAATTGTAAGATTTTCGCGATAGTGTCCGTATATATGTGTGTGTGTGTGTGTGTGTGTTTTGTGTGTGCTAAAAACGGTAGTAGTATATCTGCAGAACAACAATTTTGTATTACTCTAAGTAGCTACTTCTGCTTAATTTACTCTTCTTTTGAGCAATATAACGTCTACTTGCTATTTTGATGGCTAATCCAAATCAAAATGAAATTTGATGATCAAATTTCGCCCCTGTGATTGTAAGTACGGAATCGCCATATGACTTTACGAATTCCATGGAAGTTCATTGAATTTCCAGCTGTGAATGACCCTTAAGAGTCTCGCAAATACAGGTTTATAGTAGGTCAAAAACAAGGATGTGTTAAGTTTATGGGCAAACTTTCCGGTAAGGCATCCACGTTCCTAGAATGATTCAACATTTGTGAATTATGCTGGTGGGGAAAGTTGTGACTAAATGTTTTGTATATAACAGAGAAGAATTACTCCTTTGACAAGTCAGAACACGAATTCAATATGAATGTGAACAGTGGAGTGGTTGTGGTGATCTTGGTTGTGGGGTTGGTGACAACTTTTGCGGTAGGTGAACAATTTTTTTATAAATACATATCATTATGGTTCTTTATCCATTTTATCGCGAGTGTGTATCTGTTAACTGTTACCATACAAATAAATATTTATTTATCAACATATTTATTCTGTAAAACGGAACACAACGCTGTTTTATAGTATAGTTAATATGTATATTATTATTATTATTATTATTATTATTATTATTATTATAATTATTATTAGGTCATCACTTTCTAATAGAGGATTTTGCGATTTTGACAGTGCCGCATAATTCGCTACACCAGTGCCACTTCTGGTGAACTATGCAGACAATCAAAGTATGATTCAAATTGTAAATACAGTATTTGTGAGATTTGTGTTCAAAATGAATTTTGTAAAACCAGAAATTGTTCATATCAGGTGCTAACTTTAGAAATGAAATTGTCGAAGAATTTAGAGATAGCTTGAATGCAAAGGATTAAATATTACTACAAAAATGAAATTATATCAAGGTTAACGTGATTTGCGAAATATTAAAATACTGTTATTATTACTATAACAAATATTTATTTATAATTAATTACTTGTAGATGGGTTCAGGGTTCAGCCCCTGTTCGGGTTCATTTTCAGTTCGAATAGCAGGCTAGTCGTAATATAACCGATTATCAACGCCTTCGGCGTCTACGTTACTGCCTGTGTTGACTTTTCGTGAAAAATTCCGTCTAGCCTTTTAAATTATTTCTATATAAAGATTGTTATTCATAAAACATTAATTCAATTTTCATTAAGTCAAACCATACCTGAAACAATACCTGAATCCGGAACAAAACCGCAAATTTTATTATTGTTTGAACCAGAACCGCACACGAATCCGAGCCCGCAAAGTGAGTTAGGGAAATCATATATTGCGTTAATAATTTAGTATCATACGAATATCGTACAAAATTATCACCTTTGTACCATATTGCACTCATTGTAGATAAATAATAATTGCCTTGTTGTCCCACTAAGTGCTTTAATAAAATAATTACCACACTAGACTTTCAGTAAAGCACCCAATGGGATAACAGGGCTATTACAAATAAAATGAGTGCAATATGAACTGAAACACTTTACCTTTTCGTGTTTTGTGTTAATTTCCTACTCTAATTCCCAATTGCACCAACGTGAAATTAATTTTAATCACGTTTAATCTACGTCTAAACAAAAAATTGCATATCGAAATTTTGACACCAATATATTATATTCGTTTGACATTTTAATTTAATGCAATATTGTCAATTTAAACCGTGTTTAATATTTAAGATAAGTTGGTGCAATCGGGTATAATTCAAATATAGTTAATTGACTGTTAAAAATTACGCATTTGTTTATTTTTGTCATAAATCCATGGCTGCCTATACTAAAAGTTTATAAACACTGTAACTTTATAATGATTTACATGCAGAATTTATATCTGTGCAACTTTTATTTCAAGTATTTTTATATAAAATAATTAGGTAACCTTTGCGCAAAGAAAACTGATTTCACATGTTAAACGCCTATGCCCCACTTTATTTATTTATCAATGAAGGAAATTATTGAAATTCTGTCCGGTATTTTCTTGAAAAGGTAGATACTTTATTGTGCAACCAAAGATACAGAAAAATATTAAACCATTCAACCCCAATAAAGTTTCCGTCAGTTAATATAGGGCAGAAAAATAAAGCTTTTAAAAATAAATATAATAAAGCTAAATATTTGCCAGGCCATATAATATTTTCATAGGTAAAAGCTATTTTACTAAAATAAATATATGCTTGCGACATGTATGTACATAATTGAGTTTATAAATATGTATATTTTTCTTAAATTTGCGTAGGAGTCAGAGTCACCCGCAGAATTTGTTGAAGAAGAAAAATGTAAGGAACACAAAGTAGTCCATGATATCGTTACATGCATAGCCATGGCTGCATTTCGAAAAATTGAAAATCTATCCATGAAGGACAACATTGAAATCGTGCCCGGTGTTTTCTTGAAAAGGTAGATACTGCGCAACTCTTTAATGTAAAATATCAGTACAATTTAATATTACTGTAGTGACATTCCGGAATCCGAACGAGAACTTTATCAAAAACGAACGAAGGTACTTCCCAAAACTGGTAAAGAAAGATTCTACAGAATTGTCGACATGATGTACAACGTAATGAACAACTTATTCAAAGCAAGAACTTTGATTAAGGCGAATGAAGAAACGAACAATTCTGTTATGCGCGCCTTTGAAGAAGGTAAAACCCTTTAATTATTAATCTTACGACTACAGTTATTTTGTAAATTAAAAAAAATCAAGAACAAATTAATAAACACGAGAATCACGCTAGAATTATTGAACATATGATACATGGATCATAGTTTCTAGACTTTATTTTTTTTTAAATTAAAATTCCGATGAAGCGTGGTTTACCTTATTTTTCCAATTACACATCAGTATTACCTAACCTCCTAACCTAACGCACAGTACTCGCGCTTTTAAAACCATGGCCGTTGTTGTGTGTATCTTTCTTCATTTCATCTTCATCATCTGTAGATATGTAAGAAATATTAGCTTTGTTCGATGACATGTACTAGGCCGCCTTAGTGTTAACTTTCTTACACTAACATGTTTTATGAGAAACGGACAGCTTCTGGCAGGCTGTTCGATGACAAAAATTTTAAGAACTAGTGCTCACGTTTCTGACCTGACTCGCGAGGTGGTGTAGAAAGTGCAGAGTAGGAATGGGGGTAACTAAATGTTGTTCGGTAGACATTTTAATTCTATCCTATCTACACATCTGTTTATTAACCTAAAATTTTACACATTGAGAAAATAAAATAATGGATTCAGATATAGTATATTCTCTTTGTTTTGTTATATAAAGAATTAATTAATATATCTGTCTCTGAATCTGATGAAGAATCAAGTGATGATTGACCTTCGTCAGAATCGTTTATTAGTTCAAACATTATGCTATTTAAAACAGACATTTCTACAGTCACTTCTTTGCAGCTTTATGATACGACTGTGTTTATAAACAACCTAACCATTTACACCTTTGGCTACGCTTGGCTTGATTACTCACAACTGAACAAACTTGGCCAAATATACACTAGTGTGTTTTATGAAACCACAAGAATTAGACTGAACTAGTGTACACTACACTACATTGCAAGCACTTCTCATCGAACAGGGCTAATATGTCACGCCCATAATATCATCGCTTATATGTAATAGATACATTGTAAAGCGTATAATAATAAATATATATTATGTCCAGGTTAAATTAGGTTTGGTTAAGTTATGGTAAGATTACTGAAAGTAAGTTTAAATTAAATTAGATTAGATAGGTTAAATTACATTTTTATTATAAGTTACCTACTAATCATGTACCTAATATTGATCATTTATTTATTTATCGAATAAATACCAGGCTTTTAAATATGTTAAAAGTAGTTCCATTAAACAATAATACATTTCACCACTCTTTCCTTCTACATTTTAAAAGCTGTTAACTAATCTTTTTTTGAAATTCTTTCAAACTAATTTCTGGGGAGACTTACAAACTCTCAAATTTATTTATGTTGACTTAAAAACTGCCATAGATGTCAAACTATAAGTATTGGGGAAATTAAAAACAATGAAATTAATTTCAGGAATCATGCTGACGAAGCTGTAAAATATGTCAATTTTTAAATCATGATTCGAAAATGTTCTCTAGTTTCACTTACAACAAAAAATTAATTAACTATATTCTAAATATTTTTCCTTTTGTTTGGTACCTTGGATGATGAATATGTGGAGAGGAATTATTTGTTTTCGCCTTCTCGAGGTTCAATAAAAACACTGTTTTTATTAAAAATTTGGACGTTTCGAGGGACCCAAGACCCTCATCATCAGCAGATTTTAAAAAAAATTTAATTAAAAATGTTTGCTTACGTTTTGTTTACACATTGAACAAAAAGTCATATTTTAAATATGTTTGGGTCCCTCGAAACGTCCAAATTTTTAATAAAAACAGTGTTTTTTATTGAACCTTGAGAAGGCGAAAACAAATAATTCCTCTCTATATATTCTAAATAACTCAGCTTCCACAATTTAATTTCAAATGACAGATAAATAATTGTTTAAACTGATATTCCAAATTGCGTTTTCCACCTGATTTTTTATACTCACTCGTTCTAGCGTGACCTCTGTATTTATTTAAAAATCTAAACTTTATCACAAGGCTCATACTATACTCTTTTCTCTTTTCAGTGATGGAGGAAACTTCTTAAACAGGGTAAGAAAAGTTATTATCTAGCAGTAATTATAAAAAAGTATATTTATTATACATATATTAGACTATTAGACAAAATATTACTAGTTTCATGAGTTTAACGTTTAAGTAGAAAGTAAGTGGTTTATTTAGCAGTAAATAATATACTATATGTGGAACCGTTATCTCAGTCAATATACGACAGTAAACCATAACTAATAAATATCATCCTGTATTTATTTTAAATTACTATTAATTAGTAACTTTTAAAGAATATAAATATTGAATGTAAATTATATTCAAATTATGTTACCAGAGACATCCTGCAAGAATTAATATGTATAAAAAAATTACTAACTGCTCTTAGTAATATTTATATGGAAGTGCAGTATCCGTTTTATAAATAAATATTTATCTTCGTATATTATAAATTCAGTATGTCATAGAAGATGAACAAATGAAGATCGTCGTAATAGTTAACTAATCTCTCCAACGACCGACAGACGGACGTACCATTTAAATTAGAGATGCACTCGATTTCGAGCTTTGGCCCGGCCCGGCCCGAAGCCCGCCTCGATTTCGAGTAGATCATCGAGCCGGGCCGAAGATATTTTTTATCGGGCCGAATCGGGCTAATCATTTTCAAAAATCGAGGCGAGTCGGACTTTTGATTTTGGCCCGGCCCGAAAATTAGAGCTTTTCGGGTCGCCCCAGTTCAACCAAATGCACAGTTTCCTTAATATTTTAATGAAAATGGATGAAGTTAAAAAGGATCAAAATGATTTAATAACAACACACTTCACATATTAATAAATAAAAATGTATTATTTTACTTCAAGAATTCAAGGTTATTCATTAAAGCATAATAATTATATTGTGATGTTGCTATTATTATTGTTATTACTCGCATACTTAAATAAAACTGATTTTTGTTCCTACCATAATGATATCTTGTCCTATTTTTGAGCAGAAACAAAGTTAGATAAAAAATCCTGATGTAAATTATTATATTTTTTTATATAAGATTTGTAAAAAGTTGTTTAAATTCTTTGATAAACAAAGTGTTAAATACTTGTAGGTCTGTAATTTTTATAACAAACATACACTAGAAGGGTCTCTTTTTTAACAATTTTGTTAACTAATGTTGAAAGTTATAAGAATGTACTTAGAGGTTTTTTATAAGTTTGACACGAAAAAAGTTAAACATTTCGCCTTAACATAAAAATTAACATTAGGAATGCCGGATGCACCCAATTTCGAGCTTTGGCCCGGCCCAGCCCGAAGCCCAGCCCGATTTCGAGTCAATTTTCGTGCCAAGCTAGCTAATTTTTTATCGAGTCGATCTTCGAGTCGGGCCGGTAATTTTTATTTTCGGGCTGAATCGATCCAAACCTCACAGCCCGGCCCGGCATCTCTAATTTAAATCGTTTTGTAAGAAATGGGAATAGGGTGAATTGAAATGTTTGTGGCCGAACACAGAGAAGGTAGTAATAAACTCATAATTATTTTTTGTGAGGTTATGTGAACTGACATTATTGTCTCTGTTAAGCTTTTCGTTAATCAGTTAATTCGAATTATATAATTAAAGTATGCATTGAAATGGGAAATATAGAACATTGTTCAAATACCTGCACAAAAATTGCTTAAAATGATCCTCGCAGTGGAAAGTCTGCAACTGTAACTAGTGAAAAAAAACATAATTTTGATTCACTATGGTCATGGCAAATCCCTGAATCAAGGTTCGAGACGTCGACCGACTTGTGAATGAGGCTGATCCTGATTTGTTTATGAAAAAGCAATAATTAAAACAGTAGAAGAATAGGGATACACCATCTCTCAAAAAAATACACCCATTAATTCAAAAAATGAGTTTTTATAACCTCTCAAAATATAATTGTGCATCTTCTATGCCCTGTCTGTGTTAGACCACGATCTTTTAAATCTTCCGTCATTATATACGAGATTAAAACGCATTAAAGAGATACAATACAATACAAGTTGCAATAATTTGTGCTCTTAACGTTAATTACATTATTAGGAGTATTCCATCACATTAAATGAAACATAATACTGTTCTCATCTTATTCCCATTTTAAATAATGTAATGACAAGTATTTATCATTTTTCATTATTTTTCGTTTCACTATTTCAGTTTGGTGGTGGTGGTTGGGGCAATTACGGTGATAGTTTCGGAGGTGGAGAAAGCGGTTATTGCGGCATACACAACTACATCGGTGCATATGGTGCACCAGCTTCTGGATGGAACACAGCATCATCCCAAAGCTTCCCATATGCCACAACGTTGACGATGCTCAAGATTTAGCATATTCAATACAGAAACAATAAAGATTACATGACTGATTATTTATGTATTTATTTATTTGTAATTAATTAATAAAATAGCTTATCTAAAATTTAAGTGGTTTTTTTTTACTCGTATAATCCTAAAGAAATGAAGAACATTTTTACCTCCAGCTACCCTGGTAAGAAAGGGAACTGCTCCATTGAACATAGAAATTGCTAAATATGTAGTAGGTATTTAGTTACTTAAAATCGTAGAACAATTTGAGTTATTCGGATAACCAAATAGACCAAGTAAACAGCTATTTATTAATTAAATACCTACTATATATGAATTATGAATATAACAAATTACAACAAAGTACAAATTGTTATATTTTTATTTTTTGTATTGTAAATTGCCGTCACTACAGTTCGGATAAAGATACGATTTTAAAATATGCGCTGATGCCTAGTAGGGCATTAAATTTATTTAAATAATGGCTATTTACTGTTTGCTTTCTGTCACAAAAGAATGTTAACAATTCAGTTCATCACCTTCACGATATTTGAGTTTGTTCAGTGGAATCTTTCATTAAGAAACATCAATGGCAATATGTCATAAATTCAGGACTCATTATTATTATTATTATTATTATTATTATTATTATTATTATTATTTGTGGCGTAAATCGACATACGGTTGTTTTTATGTAAAACTACAGTTTGTTTTCATAACTGTTTTACTTTTACTGCACAATCATCAATCTTCTATACATAACATCAATGGCACAATATTAAAATTTGAAAATAATAGTAAAATCAAATAAACCACTAGTGTATTTTATTTAGCAATACTATCATTAATTGCATTAAAAATATTTATCTGAAAAATTATAGTCATTCTTTGTAAAAAGGCAAAAGCAGCCATATTTTTTCATTGCGTTAATTTTACGATAAATTTAACTTTTTTTGATACATTCAGTCAAAGTACTTATTTTTCCTTGCCAAAAATTATGGTATATTTCTTCTGGAATTTTTGTTGTACTTGCACTCAGCACTTTTTGATGTAGGTACATTACATACGAGTAAATGTTCATTTTCTTCAATTCTCATTTCTCACACATTTTGAATTATCGAATTCGCTATCTCTCATGACTTCATTTTCATTTAACTGTTCTTCAGAAATTAGGAGTAGTATAGATAATTTTTAACTTTTAACTTTTTAAGTACAATGACACAGAATTACTTTATATTCCTTATTTCTATTAATTAGTGTTTACAATTTTATTATACAAATATTTTTTTATTTATTGGCTTTTTGTAGAGCTCGGAATACCGTTCGATCCAAAAGACTATCCGCTCACCTGTATTTCAGTGAACACGGGTTGGAGTCAATTATTCACCCATAAGACCCGTGAGACCCATCAGAACCAAAAGAACTGCAAATCCGTTATTTCCTGTAAGAACCGCAGATCCTTATTACCCGTAAGAACCATATCACCCGTGTATTATTTCGTTGCTAATTATCTGCTTTAATAATCATACCGTTGAAAAAAATTTTTATTTAATTTATTTGATTAACCATTTCACAGAATACAGTTAGTTTTAAAAAATAAGTTAGTAATTTGTACAATAATACAACTAAAAAATCTCGATTTATAAGACAGATACCATTATGAATAATTTAAATGTATGTATTTAAATGCAATAATAAGATATGCATATATAAGTATACCCCTTACAGGCAGACGTATTCTGTGGTTCTTACGAGTAATACGGGTCTGCGGCTCATATGGGTCTTATGGGTGAAGAATCGACTCCGACCCATATTTCATTGGTCCGAGTAGGTTGGTATTTCCCATTTTGAAATCCTAGCCTTACGTTTTTGTATAATTCGAGGCCCTCTTAAGCGCGAAACCCTAAATGAAGAATGAGCTTAAGATACACCTTTTATGTAATCCTAACGTTTTTGCTTTTCAAAACTATGATAAACACTGAACACTGAGTTTTACTGGGTTCGAACCTAAATTTACTCTTTGAACAGTCCAGATTTAATAAATGGGAAAGTATTGAAAAAATTTCGGTTTTAGCAGTATGTTAATAAGCAATATATGTATAAACTGAAACCAGGATACATATATAGTTCACTTTAAACCTTCTTGATAATTCTTTCAACACTTCTTGCGGACTTCCTTTGCAAACTAATCAGCCACCAATGTCATACAAATCACGTTCGTAACAGAATGTTGCACTTGTAATTCGTCTTCGACACCAAATCCCCTCTTTATCACATAACGCACAATATAAGGCGCTTAACAAAAGAACCCTTTTTATTATCTCTTGTCAACTCAACAATGTTTAAAGTAATTCTTATTCTAGGTTTTTGTTTGTCGTTCGCGCTGTCAGAAACAATTGATAGCGTGTACGAAAAGTGTGGAACAAATGTGAAATGTGCAGAAAAGAAAGTTATTAATATCATAGACGAATATGACAATAAAGCAAAGATAAATTTACTAGGAGGGTTGGTGACTATTGAGAAGAATGAAGAAGAAGAAAACGTTCCAAAAAGTGAAGATGTGATAGGAAGGTTTATAAGATATCTGTCCTCGCATGAAATTAAAATTAAGTTTCCAAGTGCTGAAGCAAGGAGTTTAAAATCAGGTAATTTACTATTAGTAATTTAACTATCAAGTGTGTTAATGTGATAAATGATTGAAATATTTTAACGCGTAATTTTCGAGATCTGTAATCGCCAATTAACACACGTGTTAGTTACAATATTTTTCAGTAGACCGTATTTACTAAATTATAAAATCTAAATTTATTCCATAACAAAAAAACTTAGGTTAGTACCGTCTGACACATAAGTCTTTGTATGTGCGTTTGAGTGTTTGTGTATTTATGTGTTCATGTGTTTATGATTGACACTTGTTCAGCAATGGTATAATATGGTACCTATGATTACGTACTAAAAACGTTTATTAATAAAAAAACCATGCTTTAATAGAGTCATTAATGAATGATTTCCGGTAGATTAATATAACCTATTAATACACGGTCAACTGAAAAAATAAATTATAAATCTGTAGTTCTTTGGTTCTAGTTCTACGACAATACATATTTTAATTTTTTAAATAATTTACTGAATTAAATTTTTTTAAAAGTCTGCTTACAGAAATTTTGAGAGTTTGTAAAAGTAGGAATTAATATACTAATAAAAAGTGATACATAAACCTGTTTGTGCCTTCAAAATTTCCCTAGTACAATCTCTGCTTCTGACTAATTAGTACTCAGCCTTGTTTGCATTCAAACACAAATTATTTTTCCATTTTGACGTTTAGTAATTTTAATATAAACACGTGTATATTTTAACAAATTATTCGCATAGAAGTTTCTTTCTCTGATATTTCTAAATTTAAAAACAAACAGTTTTTTATGAAAACGAATTGTACTACGAGTATTTAGTCAGATCGAAAACTCAATAATTTAAATAGTGAATACTAATCTATAATATGATAATTCATTATTTTTTCTTGCAAATTACAAAAATCTTGTTCTTATCTAATTCATTTGTTGGGCAATCTTCATATTTAAGTGCGAAAATCACTATTAGTTTACAACACATTACAAATATCTAAAGTTATAAATAAATAAATAAAATAAATATATCATCACGGCATATTACCCAATGCTAGGAGTGCCAATCTGCATTGAACACAGATTTCAGTAATGATGATGACATATTTGCATCGTGCGGACATTTACCAGGCGTCACCTCACGGGCACTTATTGCTGGAGAGTGCGCCATCCAGGGTCACTTTTCTACCATTTATATAAAATTCGAAATATCTTTAGTGTCGGTCGGGATCGATCAGACATTTAGGCACGCGGCCAGGAGACCCAAATATAAAGTCACACAGATTTTAAATATCTAACTAAAACTTAGGACGTTCCACCAAACACTTTCTAATTTTTTATTTTACACTTTTCACTTTTTATTTATAAATCTCACCATCCATTCATAATCTTGCAAATGGAAAGTGAAACTTAATATTTAAAATGAAAACTTTTCAAACTTTTACAAATTTATTTTTTTATTATTTTTTTGCATATGTTAATTTTTTGATGATACATTTTTCTTAAGAGACAGTTTAAACAGAAATGAAAATACCGGTTCTAAAAGAAACAATTTACATTTTTAAATTTACTGGTATAAAAAGTAAATATTCCCCTATGATGATTCATAGAATATTTAAGAATTTTAAATTTTAAACTTAAATTGATAATTTATATTTTAATAAGAAAGTTTTAACGACAAATAAATTAAAATAACGATAATTCCAACTTATTTATTATCTTTATCCATTTATACTTAGACTCTTCGACATACATGTGATATGACTGAGTTTTTTAGTAAGTCCTTGCATGGTTTTTACGTTTTACCCGTATATTTCTTTTTTCATAGAATTAGTTTCGTCGTTTGTTCTACACTTGCTCTATGTCTAGATTTTTATATTTTATTATTTCTACAACATTAAACTTAGCTCACAGAAAAATCTTAATTTTTAGCATTTAATGTTGGATTTATGCAAGGAACTAAATTAAATTGTATAACTAAACTAACTAGTAGAAACAATAATTATTATTAACGATGACAACATTTATGCAACTAAATTAAGAAGTTCTATTTTCAACTTTCTAGTTTAATTACATATTTCTTTAGTTTTACGCTTACATCCATCGTTAAACTTAACCTATAAATATGAACGTTCAGTTTCACTTATAAAAGTTAGTTTATACGAAATGTCAAACATAAAATTCTTAATTTTAATTTACTGCATTAAAACGTCATTTTAATTCAGTTTCTTAAATTAGTGGCTTAATTTAATTTTATAATTTATTTGCTGATGCACATAGACCCAACGAAAAAACTTTAACTTTATTATCTCTTTGTAATTAAATATAAAATCAGAGTTATGAATCGTAAAATTTAAATTAAAATTGAAAATCTACATTAATAAATTAAACTCTTTATATATTAGTCTTGACATAACGGTAAATAATTTAATCTTGTTCATAAACGTAACTCACACCTTCACATAACTTTTTGAAGAATGCACTAAAAAAATATGTAATATCGTAAATTGATCTGACCTCTTTTAAGTATGTACTGAATAAGATATTATTGACTTAATTTTATGATAATTTTATTCATTACAATTATAGCGATTCCTTAAAAAATTACTCTATACTGTTATATTTACCTACACCTCGAATTATCGTAAAATCTTTTTTGTTTTTTGCTAGTCTACTTTCAATTACTGATGATGAAACTTTTCAATGGCACACATAAAAAAAATTCAGAAAAAATATAGATTTTTTTTATTTTGTTCTATGCATTTGATTTACAAAAACTGTTCTTGTAACAATTACATAAAATGCGTAATCAAAAATTGATTTAAATGTCTTGAAAAAATATCAAAAATAGTCTTTTCACCGTAAGAAAAAGTTATTGGAAGTAAAAAAAGAAATTAATTGGTAGACACATAGACAGCCGAAGGCCATGTTCCGAATTTGTTTTCTTTCCTAGTAGATTCTATGACACCTAACCGCAACAATATAAAATGTAACACTTTTAGTAAATGATATATTATTTACACAATTAAATTTGACATGAAAGAATTAGATATGATGTGTATCTGGCTACGAGTCTTGAAAATAGCATAAATTTTTTAATTGGTATAAATGGAATCACGATGTATGATGTGATACGTGAAATATATGCATTATTGTAATTTCGTAGAGATTAAATATTTTAAATTTGGAATGAACGCCAATTATTTAATTTTACACGGCTAAACAACTATGTTATACATATTTACGTTCCATGCATTTGCGATTATTCTTAATTTTATGCAGAAAACATTTTTAATAAGGTTGTTATACTCGTACTTAAACCTTCATCTTACAAAAAAAACAAAATTAAATAATATTATCTGTGTAGGTAGCAGAACATCAAGTCCGAACCTGAACCGAATCAAAAAGTAACCAAGCAGTTCCATTTTAGCAAACCCAAGCCCATAACCGAACCTCAGATATATTTTTCAATTGAACCCAAGTCGGAACCGAACCTGTTATTAAAATTTGGGTTCAAGGTTCAACTCCGGTTCAAGTTCATTTACAGTTCGAATAGAAAGCGTAATCGTAATATAGCCGATAATCTGCTGCCTGTGTTGACTTTTCGTGAAAATTGTGTTCGTTTCTCGTAAATTCCGTCTCGCATTTTAATTTTTTTCTATACATAGATTGTTTTTCAAAAAACATTAATTCAGTTTTCTTTTCACTAAGTAAAACCGAATCTGAGCCCAGTACCTGAACCCGGGACAAAACCGCAAATTTTATTAATGTTTGAATCAGAACAACACACGAACCAATCTCTCAAAAAACAAATTAACCTGAACCTGAACCGAACCCAGTTTTTGGCGGGTTTGATGCCTTGATATGTAGTAATGGCAATACCCGAGTACCTATGCATGTTACATTAGAGTCTTTTACAATATTTGAAGATTCAATTTTTCAGGGAACAAAAAAAATTCTAATTTTAAAATCGTCTATATAATATTGTTTTATATCCTCTAGTAAAAATGGGTGCACTATGCACTCACGTCTTGTTACGAGGACTGCCCCACGAAAAAAAGTGCCGCACTTACGAGTGCACCACGGCTGCATTATGATGCGAACGTTCTTGTCCACAAAACAGAACCAATTCGACCGTGTTGCTAAAATAGATAAATAATATATCATCACGGCATATAACCCATTTCTGTGTGTGCCAATCTGCTTTCAACGCAGATTTCGTGGCGTCGAGAGTGTACTACAGGGGTCACTTTTGTACCATTTAGAACTTGGAATAATTTTGGCACATCATTTTTCTCGAGTCTATAAATAAAGTACAGATATGCTTTTCACAACCCAGAGCCAACCATGACGTAAAGACTTATTAAACACTCTTTAGTTTGATGCTTATACAGAATCACAAATTTACAGCCTTATATTTTTCGAGGCAGTGTAATAGCCGTGCGCTATGTCTCTACACGTTCAGATCAAATCTGAGGTTACTCGGTTCGAATCCATCGGCCGGCTAAGTGCGTAATCGTTATAATGCCACAATAACAGGCATTATCCGCACTCGCATGCGTTGATCTGACCAGGCGCTCATGTTAAACATAGAAGGTGCTAGCTGTAGAAGGAATATTTCCGATACCACAGCAATCAGTGGCTTTCGCACGGGTTAAGTACACCAACTGCTCTGGTACTATCGGATTCACGACCAGGCACACGGCCATGAGATACCATAATTTTAAATAAATACAGGGTGTCTCTTAAATAAGGGGACATGGCTTAACCACAGATTCCTGAGGCTAAAATAAGACGATTTAACCAAACTTGCTTCTACCGGAAAGTGTACCATTTAGCCAGATTTCTGCTTCAAAGTTCTTCGAAAAAAAAATTAATTTTGCTTATAATAATCGGACGCTTTATTCGATTTGGATGAAATTTGGTATGACAGTTTATATGGTTATAAGTCATCTTTTAAGGTGATACTTGTTATTATTAGTGAACCACTAGTGTATGAAACTTAGGTGTCCCAACATTAATTAGACCGTAACTTTTTAATGACAATGCCGAAAACGTGAAATTATTTTTCTTCGGAAAGATACATTCAATGGTAAACTTTTCTTTCTCTGTGTAATTTGTGATATCTGTGACGGTTCACACAGAAAAAAATAAAATAAAATCTGAGTGTCTGCACTGCTGAATTTTTAAAATAAATTTAATCTAGCAGTCTATCCTATTTATAATAATGGTAGTAAAATATTATTAGGCCGAACAAACGGATGTTACTAATTTTAGAATATTGCGAAGAAAATTTTTGACAACCCGTAAAACAATTGTTACTGTCATTAAAAATTACTTGTTTGACATTTGGATAGACTGCTACATTAAATTTATTTTAAATATTTAGCAGTGCACAGACACTCATATTTTATTTTTTTTCTGTGTGAACCGTAACAGATATCACAAATTACACAGAGAAAGAAAAGTTTACTATTGAATGTATCTTTCCGAAGAAAAATAATTTCACGTTTTCGGCATTGTCATTAAAAAGTTACGGTCTAATTAATGTTGGGACACCTAAGTTTCATACACTAGGGTTCACTAATAATAACAAATATCACCTTAAAAGATGACTTATAACCATATAAACTGTCATACCAAATTTCATCCAATTCGAATAAAGCGTCCGATTATTATAAGCAATATTAATTTTTTTTCGAAGAACTTTGAAGCAGAATTATGGCTAAATGGTACACTTTCCGGTAGAAGCAAGTTTGGTTAAATCGTCTTATTTTAGCCTCAGGAATCTGTGGTTAAGCCATGTCCCCCTATTAAAGAGACACCTGTATATCATCTCGACATTTTGAACATGGCGACATATCTTTAAAAGCATTTATCAGGAGTCACCTAACAGGCAATATGAAAACTGGAAATAAGTTTCAAATTTGACGTCTGTGAAAATCGAACTCAGGCTGCTCAAATTACAACCGATCACCTAACACACAGCTGTGATGCAACTCCATAATAATTCTAAACAATTAAATAATAATTTATGCATAAAAAGTAAAAGAGTATTATTTCACGGGTGGGAAAGTTTAAATATTTTCTCTACATCCGAAAGTAAAACTGTGACTAAAATATTTTACATTTTGAATGATTATATAATCGCAAAAGACTGAAAGAAAAGACACGTAAATGGCCTTTTTTATTTCTACCAGTAATAATATCAACTACTTTATTAAACAATGTAAGAGAATTTGTTAAAAAATTCATTTTTAGAAATAATGCTTCCTATTATTTTTATAATTTTTATTTATATTGCAATTTTTTTATCTCTTGCATTTTTATTTTTGTATTCACTGTTATTTAGTATAATTTACGTTCGAAATAAACCGGAAATCTATATTTTATATCTAGGTCAATTTTAAAAATAATTTGGCAATAAGAATCAATTTCACATTTTGATAACTATAAAATTTTAAGTAAATTAGCTACTTAATACCATCTGTTTCATCGTAAATTTATTTGAATTACAATTTTATCAGTTTCTTTTCAAAATCAATGCATCGTTCGTCGATCGGATTATACATCAGAAGTTTAGTGAGACATGACCTTGAACTTGTTTCAACTACTCTTAATCTAGTTTTTGCCGAGGCCAAGGTGTTTCGACGAAGAAAGCCATGTTCGAAAGATATACAGTCTGCGTCCTTTATTAATTTACATTTACTTGAAATTTGCTTGTTACATCCAAGCGTTTGAAGTTTGAAAATTGGTTTTTACATACAATTTCTTCTATTGTCACTTGTTTATTAATAATATAACAGAAACATTTAAATTCAAAGAGATTTAAGTTTAATTTAAAATATATATTAAACAGTACACATATTTACTACTTGCACTTATATTTACTTATTCGGCGCTTTAAATAAAATTAGTTCCATCTTTGGCTTTGGTTTTTTATTTCAACCACAGCTGGAATTTTTAGGCTGTGTCCGATGTTGCACTTTTATCACCCTAATATCTAAATCCTAAATTTATATGCCCTAAATCTAGTGATTATTCAGGATTTTAAGAATTAGATTTTAGGGTTTTGCAGAAGCACACTATGACTTGAAGTTGCCGCGCACTAATTAAACAAATCATGTTCGTTGCTATAATTTATGCAAAACGTCAAATTTGCTGTCAAAGAATAGCTTCTTAGCTTCTATTTTATGAAATATAATATTAACATTTAATCTGAAGCATCATATTGAATCATATCGTATAATTTATTTTTGTTGTTCTAAAGTGTTGCCATACAAACAAATGGATATCACTAGTGTGCCATTCGGAGTTTTATTTATGTGATGAAGACCTAAATCCTAAATACTAAACACCAAAATGC